>MJUU01026951.1:39356-52451 GCA_002080025.1 Modiolus philippinarum | reverse complement strand
TTTTTTCATTCAATTAAGCATTCATTTTTTTCATGTTGCTGAGAATATATTATCTTATTTTCATAAAAAAAATCACTTATTAATTTCCAAAATCTCTCAGCACCCCAACTCCCCCAATCAAATCAAACGGTTATCCCCTAAAATATTTTGCAAATTAATTTCCAACACATTTTGGAACATAATGTTCGGAAGGGAAGGTCCTCATGGGGGGGGGGGGGGGNGGGGGGTCCTAGGAATCCAATAATCATTAAATTTTTGCCTTGGTAATCAAATAGTCATTAAATGTTTGCCTTGGTAATCAAATAATCATTAAATTTTTACCTTGGTAATCAATAAATTGTTAGCTTAGTAATCAAAAAGTATATAAAAATGCAAGCTAATAATCAAATAATCATTAAATAAATGCCCTCGTAATCAAATAATCATTTAAAAAAATGCCCTGATAATATGGTAATCAAGAAACCCATGACGGGCCTCATGTATATAAAGTTAAAATTCTTTCAACTTATTGTACACAAACATTTACAAATCACAGTGGTCACAATCAGCAAATCGAGTTAATCATATACATGTATAATGATTCAGTTTTAATTATGAATCCCTTCCCCCTAACTTTATACATAAGAACATTCTAAAGGAAACAAAACAAAACCAAACCAAAAGAAAGCAAAAAAAAAAAGAAAATAATAAAAAAAACAACAACAAAAACAACAAACAAACAAAAAAACAAAGACAAAACACTTCGAAAAAACCAAACCATACAAACAAAAAAGAAGAAAGTTGTCAAAAATAACAAGATAGAACTCAAATACAGTCAAACCTGCCTTTGTGACCAACTCTATTAAGCAAAAACCTGTCTTATATGACCCTCATTTTAATATCCCTTCATAGTGCTTTCTTTGTGAATTTAACCTGTATTAAAAGACCACCTGTCTAATGTGACCCTAGTTTGAGGTTCCCTTGGAAAGTCACATAAGACAGGTTTGACTGGAAAACAAATCTCAAGTAACTAATATTGGTCACATGTTTACATGGAAGAAAGAGAGAGAGAGAGATGAGGAGTTACATGGTCATGATGGTTATGTGATGCTCTCATAAGAGTTTTCACTCAAATGTACTACAGTGCAGTCATAGGCATCAATTCACATGGTAAGAATTTGCTGGTCACAAACTTGGGCTAAATAGTTTGCTCTTCGCTTTTTACCGACCGGCGTGAGCGGGGGTTACTTTTAGTTTTATTTAAAATACCGGTTTTGTTTTAATTATCAATGTAAGCATATATACAGTGTTGTTATATCACATTTAGAATATCCCCATTGTTGTACCCACAAGATTCTTTTTCTTTTGTCCAAAGTTGCATCATAATAATGTTACGATTTAATATCCATTTAATCCATTCAAACATATAATTCAATATAAAACCTCTAAAACAAACCTATCTAAATATCCTGGCTAAATTGCTTCACCAATTAAGGGGTTCCAAACAGGGTTGTAGTGCTGATAGAGAATAATTCAATCCAAACTTTAGCACGAAAATTCAATTTAACCTTTACTTAATTCGGTTTTGAGGTAATTCGCCATACATCATTACTTCAGATTGTTCACCCTTTTAATGTAAATGGTACCATTATTCGTGTTAGCAAGAGTTCCCCATTTGCAGGAGTATTCAAACTCAAAGGAACACTATTAGCTCTAATGTAAAGTTTGTGTAACAATGCCTTTTTTAATTAAACCATCCAACATTAAAATTATCATCGCTAAAGTTACAAAATATGTAATTGATCTTCAACATTAAAATGCTGTTTATAAAGCACTCCAACTAATGACTGCGTCTCATCAAATCTCGAATAAAGCTTTTTGATGATAATTGCATTTCATATTATTAAAAAAAAGTAAGCTGTTTGTGGGAAAATCCAATATCTGCTGTATTAAGTGGAACATATTAAATTTGTTGCACGAAAATGGAATCAAAAATCTAGAAGAACATTTATTTTACACAAAGTAGATAAAAATGGTAAAAGGTTTTCAATTGTTTTCGTTCTATCCGGTAATATTACCACCAATTCATGTTTTTAGGATTACAGAAAAATGGTGCTTCGTTTACAAAAGTAATTTTTAATTAACTTTCAAGTTTATATAATGCAAGCATATATTATTTATGAAGTTATAAATACACTATACAATAAACCATAGCAGTGGTTATACAATTGGGTATAGATGCGACAGTAGCATTTGTCTAAGTACGTATAGATGCGCTAGTACAATACTATTAGAACAAAATGTTAAGCAAACAAACAGATATTCATTTTCGTAGCAGCTTTTCAAATTCTTTATGCTTTGAAGTTAAGAAATGAAACAATTCAATATTCGCACTGAATTTGCAATGTGGGTCATAACATTACCGAACAGAGTTGTTAAGAGCCGAAGTCCATGAGAAAAAGACAAATCGCGCGGAAACCACCGGAAAAATTGTCAACCGCAACCCGACTTGGTACAGACATTTAAAAAAAAACCTATCCTTCCATTGTGGTAGTGTCCGGTAGTAACTCAGCAGCAATTGCTATTGAAATATCAAAGTATTAAGTAAAAATAAAGCATCTTGAATCAGAGCGCGGACCCAAACGTCAATTTTTTTTCCACAAGGGACTGATATCTATTAAAGAACCTTTTAGTGATCGTATGAGAGGGAATTTTTGAAGCCTTGATTAATAAGGCGGTCACGGAGATAATTATGCCTAATGAGAACGCTCTCGTGTAACAAGTCAACTATGAAACAATATACACTCCGTAAGCAGGAGAAGCTGGAATATTACTGTCCATGTATGGGAAATTAATAATTCTAAAACTAAAATCGTCCCCTTTGTCGTAAATTTTAGTACTAAGCTGACCATTTTCGTCAAATTCGAGATATAAGGCCAAACAGATGTAGATCTTGTGGTTTCTGTCGTTTCCTTTATCTCTGGTTTTGACGGATATGTTATTGGGACCAATTTAGCAAATGATGCGTTATTGATGGAAAGAACGTCATCGATATATCTATAAGTGAGATTAAAGGATCTAGCATTTTTATTTTATGATCGAGTCCCTGAAAAAAATTAGTCTCGGACTAAAAGAGGAGAGAAGCACAATTAGTGCCCATTGGTTTGTTGATAAATAACACCTCTAAATGGGACAAATAATATTATCAATTGGAAAATCAAGCATACTGCACACCTGTTTTTCATCGTAGCACACTCTTCCTTGTTAATTGTTTTTTTTTTTAATGTGTAAGACTAAGAGGGCATTTAGTTTTTTCCCTTGTCCGTAGGTCCGTCTGTACGTAAATACGTCGTCAAGGATTTCTCAGCTTGTGTATGCAGTAAGATTTGATATATGGTCTGACGCTTTATGACGAGTTGTACCGTGTCCCCCTTTAGGTCCGTCACTCATCAACTTCCTGTTTTACTATAACTCTGTTTTTATTTTGCATCATAACCATATATTGAAATTTTTTGGCAAAGATTATTTAGCTTCTGTACGTAGTGATGATTTGATAATGAGTCTGACCCCTTTTGAAGTCAAACGTGTACTTCATGTTTGCCGATAACTTATTTTTTTTCCCATTTTAGGCATGTATTGAAATTTTCGTCAAAGATTTCTCAGCTTGTGTATGCAATAATGATTTGATATTGGTCTGAACGTTTGGTATGATGAGTTGTACTGCATCTCTCTTTTCCAAGTCTATCATTCATCTAATCATGTTTGCCTATACCTCTGATTTTGTTTCCATATTAGCTATATATTGAAAATTTGCGTCAAGGATTTCTCAGCTTGTGTATGCAATAATGATTTGATATTGGTCTGAACGTTTGGTATGATGAGTTGTACTGTATCTCCCTTTTCCAAGTCTATCATTCATCTACTTCATGTTTGCCTATAGTTTTGCTTTTGTTTCCATATTAGCTATATATTGAAAATTTGCGTCAAGGATTTCTCAGCTTGTGTATGCAGTAATGGTTTGATATTTCGTCTGGAGCGGTTTGAACTATAAGTTCAACTGTGACCCCTGTTTTGAAATCTGTCACTCAGCTACTTCATAACTCGTTTTTTTCCCCATTATAGCCATATCTTGAGAATTTTCGCCAAGGATTTCTAAGCTTGTGTACATAATAATGATTTTATATTTGATCTTTAGCTTTGATGAGTTTTACTGTGTCTCCCTTTTTGAAGTCTGTTACTCATCTACTTCGTGTTTGCAGATTATATTCCATTATAACTTAAATTGAAAATTTTCGCCAAGATTTCTCAGCTTGTGTATAGTAATAGTTTGATATTTTGTATGAGCTGTAATGAGTTCTTCTTTTTTGACTACTTTTGTATTATGGCTTTCCATATTATTTGATTTCAATGCTGCTGATGAGAGGTTACTCCTTGAAAACGTGTACAGCATAATTAAATTTACTGTTTTTATGTAACTTCGGTATTTTCGTATTTTGAAACCATTGGACCGATGCCACTGCTGGTAGACCAGAGGTCCCCGAGGGTATAGTCAGACTTGTCCGACATGAAAATTCACCTAGCGATTTATAGAAATTTATTGTTTTATCGAAAGTCTAACCCTTTAAAAATACTAGGGCTTCATTCCGTGTATGGCACTCGGTGGATGTCCTTAGTACTGGATTTGGCTTCCTATTTCGATATTTGTGGTAATGAGTATTTCTTTTTTGACTACTTTTGGATAATGGCTTTCCATATTTTTTTATTTTAATGCTGCTGATTTAAAAATTTGCTGTTTTTTATGCAACTTCGGTATTTTTGTATTTTGTACCTTGTCTCCCCTTTCCATGTTTAAGGACTTAGTCAATTTGACACATTTTGCATTATAGAGTAGTTTGTCAAAATTTACACTGTAGTCCTGTTTTCTGAATATAATATCAGGCGGGGGTATGGGGCATCCTTGTCCCGTTGACATATTATCTTTTATTTTGATCGGCAAAGGTTTTTTTAATGATACCTGTAATTGGAATTACAAAACAGGAAAACAGCAAACACCTACAATGGCCAGGAACTACAATCACATGCCACAATTTACAAGCAAACTTCACCAGAAAAACAAAAATGAAAACAAGAGACAAACATAAATAACGATAGGAACTCGGGATAGCCGGACTTGGTACCGGCACTAGCAAAAGCCAGTGGTAGGATTAAACCGGTTTATGGGTACCCAAACCTCCCCTTTTTCTATCCCGTTTCCGTATAGTACCATAAACATGCGAATCAAACCCAATGCAGGGAGACTACTAACTCAATGACCACTATCTTGGAACAGAAAAAGCATATGACAGAACGTAATTTTGAAAGAAGGGTCAAAGAGAGCTCGCCGCTAAACTACCGGCTAGCTCAAGGAATCTAGTCTGCTTGTAAAACACTGTCGCACTACGGAAGAAAACTCAAACTCAAAACTCCCCAAAGGGTTTGGTAAAGAGTCTTCATGTATTTCAGTAGACATCGGCAGTATCAGTTAGAGGCCAGTATATATGTAAAGTCTTCAGGTCACTGGAATCCAAAGCCAATTTAACAGATTTGTTCAGAATATCTCGTCGATATCCACTATTACGTAAAGAATGTAAGTTATCCCAGTTTTTCTAGATTATTTGTCAGTTTTTGACATTTTTTAACAACATTTCCATAAAATCGAGGATGAGAAATGCCCTTTGTAATTAGCTGTTTGCGAGTCATGTCATATCTAGTAATCACATGTTCATATCTTCTGTAAAACTTCTTAAAAGTATTTAATAATTTATGAAATCTGTAACCTTGTTGTAAAAGTTTGGATGTGAGAGTAAGGTTACGCTCATTTATATCATCAAGGGTGGATCAAATTCGAGCGAATCGTACAAGTTGAGATATATACACCTCGTAGGATGGAGCTAGGGGAACGTCGCTGTCAAGAAAGGGGAAATTAGTAATAGTAAAATCAAAATCATCCCTTTTATCATAAACTTTAGTTTTTATTTTACCAGAGTCAATGGTGATACTTAGATCCAGAAAAGGTTAGTATTTAGAATCATTGTTTGCCTTATTTAGTTTCAGTTGTTGTGTGTAAATGGTGTCAACATAAGCTAAAAACTGGGGATTGTCAATAGTAAGGATATCGTCAATATACCTGCTATTATCAAGTTTTAAGTATTAAGTTTTTTGTTATTATAAGGAAGAGTGGTATGCAGTCGAAAAATCAAATGTGTTGAGAGAATATATTTGAGATATTGATTTTCCAATAAATCCTTCGAATTTTTAAAGATCCACATGTGATTTGTCACTTCAGATATGAATAGTTTCACAGTATACTTGATGTCTGTCTTTGACTGCATACAAAACATGATTTCAATAGACAATTCAGTAATACATTATACATTTGTACCAACATCGGTCAATTACTGGGAATAAACTCATCGGTTCGCTCCTGCTTTTGTATTCATTTGGAATTTTATTTGTCTAAATTCTTCCTTTAAATTCATTGTTTCCTTGTCCTAAACTGTTACAAGTTCTGTAGACATTTATAATGCGCAACAAAGGATATATTAAATATGGCAAAGGTATTTTTTACCAATATCTTTCTTATCAAATATAAGCATTGGTGTCTTAATTTTTCTTTTCTGTGCCATACTTGCTTCTTTGGTTTTCCGATTTTACCATTGTCCTTTCATTATTTGTTTTAGACTGACAGCTCGATTCAAACTTACTTCAAGATACACGAACTGAACAACACAAATAAAACCATCATATGGGCTAATGTATATGTTATTTGAGAGTTCAAGGCACATCTTTGATTTGAACAAAAACTATTGCTTCATGTTGGACAACGTGATTTTCATAAGTACGATTATTTCAACGAATTCTTAATAATCAGCGAGGCACTCTTACAAAGTTCAGTTACCAGGAAAAAGTTATATATAAACGAGTACAGGGGGACGTGAATTGGTGATTGAAAATAATTAATTTGGCAAATCAGATTTGTGGCTATAGATGGTCAGATGACTGTTATTTTCTTAAAGTGTGTTCACAGGAAAAAAATCACTTACCAAGTTCATAATTCACCATAACTGAGGAAATACAGAACGCATGAAATCACCTTGAGTACATGCAAGTTTTCCCAAGCACTTCTTACCATACAAAAGACACAAAACTCTATTGAAAGTCTATATTTCACACATCCATTGTTATCAATTAACCCGGTGTCGGCCTATGACTGCGTTTTTTAATTAAGATGAGCAAGAGTTAATACGCCGTTTTAGAAACTAAGAAATTGTGGTTAGTGATTGTGTTTCAAACTTTCGGACAATCAATTTTCAACCAATGACGTGACTTTAGTCATGCCCTTACCCAAATCAAAATATTTGGGTGTACGCTCTACTAACAATACTTTCGTTACTGAAACAGCGAATTATTTTGAGAGAAAACGTAAAAGTAACGACAGTAAGTAAATTTTAGGCTATTTTACAACTTAAAACGAATTGGCTGAATGTTGCATTTAGGGGTAATGGTGGGTATTTTAAGTGTCTGTACAAAAACTTCATATGTGACCTCGGCAACTTACCAATGCCAAACTCCATTGGCATCTGAAAGGTTATTTTTTAAATGCAAAACCCAAATAAAAAACGACTAAACTCTGAAATCTCAAAACATATTTAGTATATACAATTCTCTGCTAATACCTATACATTGTATTAAGTTTTCTTCATTCACTTAACCTCACAGAAATATCCCTATCAACCCAGTCCAATCATTCTTATCCAGTATCAAGTACTAATGAAAATTGTAGTAATTAGCTTTTGTGATAATTACGAAAGATAAAATACCCTACAAATCGACGCTATTACAATTATAGTTATTCCCCCTATTCATACAAATAATGAAATTCCAATTTTCTGTAATTAGATATTGATTAGAACATGAAAGGTCTGCATGAGGGTCAATGAAGGGTATCATAGAGGCTTGTTTTGTAAATTTATTTTCAAATAAATTTGTAATATACAATAGTATATTCTCAAGACGATCATTGTAATCAACAATATTTTTATTACTTACAATATGTTCAAACAAAACAAAATGATATTGTAAGCTTATTACCTTTGCAGTTTTGTCTGGAATAACAAAATACCGAAGTTCCTTTGAATTTAGTTTCTGCATATGGCCATTTAGACAACTTATGTCTCTTCAGTGCAATTCAAAACATTTGGATCCATAAACTAACTCGTGAGGATTACCACAGAACTTGCATTATTTTGTATATCTCGGAGTAGTTTTCTTGTGAACGAAAACCATCTTCTCATATTGAGAGAATGCTGTTATTCTGCATATCCCTGAGTAGTTTGATTGTGAATCATAAGCATCTCCTCTTATTGAGAGAATGTGTTGTGTATCGAGCCAATTAAGATATAGACCTCGTATTCAGGGGTAGCAGGGATAAATGTTGCTACTCAGGAAGCATCACGTTTATCAGAAGTTCTTATTTTGATTCGTCCATCTTTTTCAATTTTGAGAAAAGTATCTAAATATGGAAAATACCATATGGTTTCCCTAAGATGTATGCAAGATTTGAGTGCTCATTAAAATAATGGTTGATTATAGATCTATTCTAAAGTAATATGAAAGAATTAAATGATGTGTATTTCCTTGGTTTTGTATAAATATGGTTTCAAAAAAGGCAATTACAAATCGGTAAATCAGGGTGCACAATTAGTACCCATTCGAATGCCACTATCTGCTGAAATATTTTGTCGATCAAAATATCCAGTGTGCTAATCATTCCATTCTCAAATGTTAATTGTCAGAATCGTTGTGGTTCTATAGAAATTAAGCAATACGAGATATTTGTATCAGTTATAAAAAAAATGAATGGGTATGGAGTAAAAGCAGGCAAGACCTATTCTCCACAAATACATGGTAAACCAGGCAATGGAACAACTTCTTCATTTTGAAGTCATCATGAGGTCTTCCAACGATGAACTTTTGCTGTGTCTACAATATATTAAAAAAACATCGTCTGATTTGTACGTGCAATCTGTTGTTGAGCAATTAATGGGGAAAGGAGTATGCATAAGTTTTCATGCCTTTTCAGATTTTTTTTTTAATTTTAAGATCTGCTGAATTTCTTTAAATTATCATCTGATTGAATACCAATAGTGCAGAAGGATTAGACAGAATTTCCGTTAATATTCGTGAGAAGGATTTGGTAGAACAACGCGAAGAACTTGATATCTCCTTCTGGAATTCAATAAAGTGTCGATTCAAAATACAAGGAAGTGGATTTTCATCGTTGTCGTTAAGGGAGCAACCATCTGATTTTTATGGGGGGGGGGGGGGGGGGGGNAAAAAAAAAAGGCAGGACGGTTACCTATAGCAAAAAAAATCCAGGATGACTATGCGGGTTAATCCAGGACAGGGTTGGAACAAAAATAAAAAAGCCAGAACACAAAAAAAATCCAGGATGAAAAATTTGACCATAGCCCCCCCCTCTAGAAATCAAATGGTTGCTCCCTAAGGTGGATTTCCAATGAGAAAGTCCTAACTATGACCAAAGCGACTATAGGTATCTTCAGTTTGGGGTTAGTTAATAAGGTTTTTGGATTGAAACCTTACCGGTTTTGACTTTACCCTGGATTGCCCCACTGATAGTGTGACGGGTGCTGTGCACAGAGCAGGACATGCTTTCCCTTCCGGACCACCTGATGTCGCTCTCGGTTTTAAGGGAGTTCAGACTGTCAGTGCTTTAGTTTTTTGTGTTGTCTTGTTAAAGTTTAGTTTTGTCTTCGTCATTGATGTTTGTGGTACCGATTTGTCCTTGTCCATGTGTGAATACTAAAGTGATTACAAAAGCTTTTCAAAATTCAACCTTGGTACTGTTTGAGGGTTAGAGAAGTTACATGTATCATGGCTCTCAATTGGCTTTGAATGACAATAACCAACCAGTAATATAACAGATCTTTCATAACATATGCCTCACTGACAGTGAGACGGGTGCAGTGTACAGAGCAGGACATGCTTACCCTTCCGGAGCACATGATGTCACTCTTGTTTATTAAGAGTTCACGCTGTTAGTGCTTTAGTTTTTTGTGTTGTATATGTAATGTTCGTGTGTTTTGTGGGCATGTGGTGTCTTTGGTCTTCCGTCTTTTTGTGTTCTTGCTTTTGCCTTGTCTCTGGACTTTGATTTGTGTAATCTTGTGCTTTGTTCCCTCGGTATTCTACTGCCGTTGTTTTTCCCCCCATGGACTTTAATCCAGTGTATTTAGCGTTGTAGTAGGGGATACTTCATGAGTTAAATTCACAAAAATAGTCATTTATGGTATGCTAAAGCTTAGTTACAACTACCTTTTGTTTTACTCTACGAATCCACGTGTAACCACGTTCTTGTATCGGAATATCATCACGATAAGGATCTCTTTTCGTCATTCAGCGACTTTCAGTGATGAAAGAGATTATAAACAAAAGATAACAGTAAACATCTATAATCACGTGACATAATTCTCAAGCAAACTGCATGCGCATGCCCTATAGAAAAACACAAATAAAAGACAAGGGACAAACTTGATAGTCTACTAATTAACTATATGACCACTATCTTGAAAGAGAAAAGAATATTACAAAACGTATAATTAAAAAAGATGGATCAAAGAGAGCTTGTTTTTTGCCAATCCTTTCTTAAATCACACTGACATTTCTATTTGAACTACGGATACTGAAACGTGTAGCTATAGCTTAAGAGAATTTCCAGACTTAATACGTCTTAAGCTATGCACATGTTGACCGTCAATTCAAACTGATTTACATTCTATATATATATATATATATATATATATATATATCATGTTTTTCTTGATTTCCCTTTTAAATCAAAGCTCTAACTTCTTGTTAGTAACTTGTTTTTATAATGACTCTGACGATAAAATGTGTTGAAATTTTTTTGGTCATTTGTCGTTTTCAAAGACCTGATTCTTCTATTCCAACGACTACAATGAGCAAAAGGAGAAACTGGATTTTATTGCGACGCAATTCGAACTCCCCTTACGGCACTACGTTGGTGCATCTTTCTCTACTGGACTGTGTCGACCAAAGATTGAACTGTACTGTAATGTGTATGAATGTGCTGACAGAAGATTGGCATGAAAGAAATAGTAATGTTTGAAATTTCTACTGAATACTGGTTATGACCGTTTACTGTATCTAAGAATAGATCTCTAACTTGCTATTAATTGTAATTTTTGCGATTTACCCACATGGACCCCTAGAAATTGTATCCGACTTCTTCATTTGTTGGCGTAACATCTGTTTCATGGCGAATTCATTAGGAATTAAATGAACAGTTTAAATTAATTTAGATGCGTATATATTTATCTGCGATAATATTTCATTTGCCCAGCATTTTAAAGACATTTCAAAATATCATCATCAACAGCTTGCATGCAAATCTATATTTCAAATAATATTTCATATTGACAATCAACAATATTAATTTATTATCTCGATTAGAATGCTATTTTTTATGAATTATTGAAGTACCCAATCTGAATTATTAATTGCTATCCGATTTTAATTTACCAAATGTTTCACGTTTATCATGTTGGTGTCAAAACTAATGAGATATATTTTAAAGCTTGTCCATATGATGTTTTTCTAGGTAGACAATCAGCATAAGTTCTGCTTCAATAGTGATTTTTGCTTGTATGACTTAAATATAGTATAAAAGCAATAATCATACTTACAGGCAGAGATCGATGATGATGATGGTTATTATTATATGGACAAGCATAATTTCATCATGAATCTCGTGCGTACTTGTCCAAGTAGGCGTACAGAATTTTGTACAAACCACTTAATCTTGACCTTCAATAAGCAGACAGAGACAGAGGCACGTCGATCTTGTGTCACCAACAAACAAAACATGTATGTTTAGAATAAAGACACACAGTGATGATTTAAAATTCTAAACAAGCTAATTCTACACAAATTTAATAGCAACAGATGCTTTATGAAGTATATGAATGTCATCGGATGCAATGACATGATGTTCATCATGTATTCGCTACTTTATTTCTGTGAGTGTCAGCTAGGTAATAAGCACAAAAATATCTTGCCCCACTCATCGCCCGGTCGACGATCGGTAAATGCAGTTATCAGTCTCAATTGTAACTGTAATAATGCAAGATCGTCAGAAAATCCACATGAAAACGGGAAGGAATGTCAAAGTTCACGCGAAAATGTTAGAAATAGTTAGCCTGTGATCCGGGGAAGAAATATTGTGTAGAGCAAAATAACGGGATTTCGTGTTTTGAATGACTCTGGTGGATTGACAATAACCTCTTTTGAAAGTCTTTTTACCAAAGATCTGGAAATTAAAAATAATCCACTGAAACACTAACACCGGTATGATACCTGGACTAATAATACATTCAATAATACTCGACACTTAAAAATTTCTTTTGAAATGTCTGTACCAAGTCTGGACTTTTGCGGTCGAAAATTTCCCGGTGGTATTCCAACTGCTTTGTCCTTTTGCCCCTTATATTTTAGCCCTTGAGAATTTTATTACCCCCATTACTTTTATTTCAAATTAGTTTGCTCTATAATATGTCTATGGAAGTTTGCTGGACGTTATAGGAATTTCATAGAAACAAGCCTTGAGAGGGGATAATCGAGTGCGAACTATACTTCAAGGTGTTTATTATTGCTGCGTATTCTGGTCATTGTTCGTTCTGTTACTGAACGAAGATATGTTCTTTTGGAAAATTTCCGACGACAAATGACACATTCAAATTCGTTTTATATGTCAAAACCGAATGACACAAAACTATCGAGAACTGGTTACTATCAAGAACATGTTAAAGCATGATACAGGAATTGGACACGACGAATAAATAAGCCTAGGATATTGCTACGCTGTAAGAGCTCTCCTGTATCCAATCTAGTGATACACAAGGAATTGAACATAATTATACATTTTAGTACATATTCTTTCCGCGAAAATAGGCACAAAGGGTCATAATGATATTCGTGTCTATTATTTTTTTCTTGTCTTTAATTAAGGTCTACCCGAGAACCTTCTCGGTAGACCTT
>MJUU01026951.1:190-32770 GCA_002080025.1 Modiolus philippinarum | reverse complement strand
TGCATTCAGGACTTGCTATATGGTGCCAGGTTCCTCACTGTGTTGAAGACCGTACGGTGTCCCCTAGATGCTGGATATGGACCTGGATATGGGATGTTGTCTCCTTGACATTTATCCCATTTCCTTTCTTTTTCATATATAAAAAAGGGTGAAAAACATATTCATATTTGGTATTAAGTTAAAACAGTAATTTTTGAAGAATATTACACTGATTCCTACAAAAGGTATATAGATGAAGATGACATTGCAATGCTGGAATTTCTAAATGATAACATATTTGTAAATAGAATTTTGAGCAGTTTTAAAGCAGACAATAAGGATACCTATGGGGACTAATTGTACTCCACTTTTAGCTGATTTGTGTCATTAATCGTATGAAGGTAGGCTCATATAGGGTCTGTAAGTCTCGTTCAATTTTGCTACTTCCGGGAACATGATTTGTACCCGGAAGTTACATTTCTATCAAAAACATGTGACGTTTCTGGCAAAAACATTGAACGTCATAATCCTGCAACATCATATTTAGGCGGGAAACAATTTCAAATTTTAATTTTATCGTGAATTCTCGGTGTCACATGACGAGACTTACAGACCCTATTAGGGCTTGTTCAGATAGAAGACGTTAAGCTTGCCTAGTCCTTTTTCAGTTTCTGTTATACAAATGATGTTTTCTTGTTTAACAATCCTCAATTTAGAGAATAACCTACATCTTATATACCAAAATCATCAGCATCATACCTGTACTAAATCATCAGCATCATACCTGTACTAAATCATCAGTATCATACCTGTACTAAATCATCAGCATCATACCTGAACTAAATCATCAGCATTATACCTGCACTTTTTCCTCAGTATTGATTACTCTTCACATTTGAAGAAATAATTTTACGACAAACTTGATGATTTTGACTTTCCCGTGGCACCCGTCACACTACCAGTGAAAATTCCGGTTTTGTCACAGACGATGTTCGTCCGGTAAAAAACTGTGGATCTACTCAAAGATGTGGAAATGTGTATTGAAGTTTCACATCGTGGAATATTTTAAGAGGGTAGATAAAATGGTATAACTTTGTATTTGTAAATTTCAAAGCTATTTTTTGGGGGGGGGATAAGACATACGAAACCCAACTAAGTGTTCATTGTTTTATATATTGGTATCAAGACAGTATAAATTTTAGGATCCTTTGAAACAACGCAGAAAAAAACTTCAAAATAATTGTACCATTTTTTAAAATTGGTTCTTGACCATCTTTGAATATTTTTTTTTTAATTTAAAGAAGTTATATAATCTTGTAAGTCGAGTTCATTAATTTTTTTTTTTTATTCAATATAAACAAAAATGTATTATTCTCTCAGTTATTGGCTTGTATGCTACATTCTAGCAGGTACAAATGAAGATTATATTTGACATATTTAAGGACTGAAGTCTGTATGATGAAAAATGAATGGATTTTTGTCCACGAATGAAGAAAAATGAAATCATTACAAATATTTATGATGATATATGTCATGTCTCTGATTCCTCGATCACATTTTCCGACCATTACTTTTCACATATGTGATAAGTTAACTTACATGATTTTTCGGCAAATATATTTCGAACAGCGATATTTTAAAGTTTATTAAGGTATTCCTATTATTCGGTTATGTTGGTGGTTGAGGATCCGGCATGACAATGATATTTCATGCTTTACACTATGTTTCTGTTACGTTGGGAGTTTGAGTCGTTGTTCGTTTCATTAATTTTGTCAATGAGGGAGATGAATAATATAGTTCTTCAGAGTTAATCGTGCTTTCAGTTTTGCAATACAAAGATGATAAAATTGATTAAAACGTCTCAAGTCAATCAAATATCTTAATTACTTCTTTTCTAATTAAATAAACCTAAGATTACTCCAAAATTGAAATACTTTATCAATTTCTCGTTTTTCATAATTTTTCAATTTTATCTGAACATAAAATCAGAAAACAACATCGGTTTAATTCAGCCGATGAACTTCATTTATTAATCACTTGATCATTTTTTGTGATGGATGCTATAATAATAGTTTGATTGAGGTTTGATTTCAATTAAAATTGGGACTTTAATATTCGTCTGTGACAGTGCGACAGCATACAAGTGATGGATGGGTTCCGTGATAAACTGTACGTATCCATTCCGTATCCATACTATTATTACACCCTAAGATAATTGGCAGAATTGACGTAACTTGACGGGAGAATAATTACTTTTAATACCAGACATTTCGTATTGAGAGGTACATCATAATGACTAGATTATCAGTGTTTTACATCGCAAATAAGATTATTAGTGTTTCTAATAAGACCAGTAACTTGTAATTAATCATTTGTCTGGTATTCAAATCAATTGACTCTCTAGGGCTCTGTTGTAGTCCGTCATCATCTAATGCAACTGCGACTTTTTTCTCACCAGCTATAACAAAATTCTTATGTGCACCCGTCAATATGAAATATATATATAACGTATCAAGGGAACAACATTTCTTTATAAATTTGTACACTATATAAGAAAACTGCTGAAATAAACTTAGACTATGCAGTATGCAGTAAAACTGCTCCATACTGAAAATCAGTGTCCTGATAACATTGATGGCGTTCTTCTGGAGAAAAAGGTCCCTAATATTACGGAAAAATAGGCAGCACAATTAGTTAAGTATCTCATATATATAGTGTACCAAGTCCGTCTATCCCGAGCTCCGAGTTCTATCGTTAGTTACGTTGTCCTTTGTCTAACACTATTCTGTGTTTTCTAGTGCAGTTCCCTTATGGATTATGGCCTGTGATTGTAATTTTCAGCCATTGTAGGTGTTTATCTTTTGTTTTGACTTTATACACTAGATGGATTTTTGTTATCTAAATGCCTAAAAAGTTGGTAAATACCGAATTTACTGTAATTTTTATTCCTGTAGATGGCCATTGTTATAACTCAAATCTTTTCAGATAAAATCAAAGTATTTGGACCACCATTTATAGACCGAAAAATCTGTAAAAGCTGAAAGAAAACAAAATACCGAATGACCAAAATTGCCAAAATCAGCCCAGGACACCCTATGGTCAAGCAAAATACTTAGTTTTAACAAGATTTTAAAAAATTGAGTTATGACAAGTTCCAAATAAACCCGTTTTTCTTTCAAGTACCAAAATATTGAATATCGGTTCTGTAAAAATCCTGAGGATCTAAAAGTCAATTTATTTCTCTACAGTCCAGATCAAATCAAAATATTTGGATGACAATAAACTCAAAGATTTGTCAAATTGATACAGAAAAAGCAACATCATCGTATTAACAACTCTGGAACTTGGGACAGACATATCAATGATTTTCCTAATTTCTTAGTTATTGCTTATAAACATGTTTGCATTTTCAGTGCAGATTTCAAATTAAGTTTCATATATAATTCGTATCAATCGACACTTTGGATATTAATTAATCCCTAACAAATTAAAAGCACAAATTAATTACTACAATTTCAAATGAACTGTAGCCATTTTCCTAGTTCTAAGCAATTCGAAGAATAGACAGAAGATTTCTTCCTGGTTAGTATACTAGCAGAACTCACTTTGTTTAAACAGCATATTGGTTCCGCAGTTGAAGTAAAAAAGGCTAAGACCGAAGAAACAAAACAACACCAAATATCTAATATCAAATATCTTGATCTGCCAAATGTTCTACAAAACCTATTTCTAAGCTGTTTAACTCTATCCTGAAAGCTGTAAAATAGGGCAGTCAAAAATATTCTGCTACTTGCTTTTCAAGAAGAAGTGTAAATGAATTTCGTATATTGAAAAGGTCTAAAGATCTGCTTGACATCTTAAAATCTAGGTCCCTATCACACTGTAACAGTATTAAAACTTTTGACTTCACCACACTTTATACTACAATTCCTTATGAACACCATCTTTTCAGAAAGATTTAATTCATAGATGTTTCTTCCTATAAGAACGGTGAACAGAGATAAAGGTAATTTTTTTTCGGTTATAGGGATCAATTTTACTTTGTGAAATATGATCCCGAAACGGAGAAGTGATTAAAAATGTTTGAGTTTCTGTTTGACAATGTATTTGACCATTTTGGAGGACTCTTTTCTAAAAGACTATCGGAATTCCAAAGTGCACAAAATGTGCATCTCTTAAAGCCGGTCTGTTTCTCCACTCTCATGAGGCTGAATTCATCGACGGACTTCTTCAAAATACAGATAAAAACTAGCCCAATCCTTGAATTTTAGTTTCCGTTGTAAAGATGATATTTTGTAATTAAATCATCCTCGCTTTTGGTGTTTTTCTTAGTCTTATCTATCCAAAACAGCTAAGCTGTATGACAAACGCGATGACGTCACTCCTCAAATAGTCAACTTGTATGTTTATTATACTTTAGGGAACGAGATAGAAAAAGAGGAGGTTTAGGTACTCATAAACCGTTTTAACCCTATCGCTGGCTCTTTCAAGTGCCTGTACCAAGTCCGGCTATCACGAGTTTCAATCGTTTTCTTCGTTCCTCTTTTGTTTTCTTTTATTGGTGTTTCTCTTGTGCAGTTCCCTTGTTGATTGTGGCATGTGGATGTGATTGTACTTTTCGGCCATAGCAGGTGTTTCCTGTTCTCTTCTGTTCGTCAATTCCAGCATTCAACAGCGCCGGGATATAGTTTACTTCGCTACTCTAAGGTATGTGGTCGACACAGTGACTTCCTTGATAGGGCACACTATCTCACAAATAGGCAACCTAAATAAGGATATGTTACCCATAACTTGATGCATCGCATGCAGACGTTTTACGGTCAACATCATGATCTTGTGAATTTCTTGTGGATATTTGTTTTCAAGATGACATTAAATATTTTTGTTTCATCTACCAAATTTGACTTTACTTCTGGATTTCACATGTTCAACACGGACGGTGTCTTATGAAATACATCGGCAAACGAATACCGAAGCAAGAGAAAAAGAAGAGAATGCTTACTCTACCGATGCACCTGATCTAACCCATGGTCTTGATATTGGTGTGTGTTGTTCGTCTGTGTTTCTTTTTTCCTTTCCTGTACCGTACTTGTGTGATGTCTTTATGTCATTGTGTTTCCATTGTCCATGGATTGTCCTTTTTGACACCGACGGTTCGGTTCTCACTTACTTATCTAACTTCATAACCAGCAATCATGACAATAACTTTATAGCAAATGTGCCGTATTCTAATTAGTAGATACTCAGTGTATAATTCAGATATTCTTGTTTTTATACGTTTCTAGCCAAATCGTATCATTCGAATACCTAACGTATTTCACTTTTTGTCATCGTATTTGCTTGAACGTTTATGCTTTTTTTCACCCTTGCAGTTCCTGCCTTCATCCCAGAATTTGATGTAACGTGTTTTCAGATATAAGATATCATATTATATTAGAAACTAAGAAAAATAATTCCTAGATAAGAGACATATTTTGGGACCTGTGAAAATTCAGATATATTATTTTATTCAGATATTAGGGAGTTACCACAAATAGTCAAATTTCCGTCACCTTTCGGTTCTTTAAATATATCATTCCTTGACTACGCAATGGATGGATATGGAGTAAATGCACATGAGGCAGAGTCCCTACAAAGACATGGTAAACAAAGCAATAGAAAACATTTTTATTGTTGTTCCTCATCTTGATATTTTTGCAAATAACTTCCCCAATCATTGGCTTGTCCTTGTCTTCTTATAAAATCTAAGTTTCTTGATATTTGGACGTGGTTTGTTTCCATTGATTTATTCACTTTTTCACCTTTTTGGGGTCTTTTAGGGCTTGCTATATTGTGTGAGGTTCCTCACTGTGTTGAAGACCGTACGGTGACCCCTAGATGCTTTGTTTTGGGTCGTTTTAACCTGGATATGGGATTTTGTCTCCTTGACATTTACCACATTTCCTTTCTCTTTCATATATACAACATTATGAAACGTACACCAGACAAATAAATCAACTGATGCTTTAAGTTTGAACGCATTTAAAATTATACAGAAAAGGCATTATTAATAATGAAAGAACTTCACCACATTTCGAAAACTGAGGACAAACACGACAAAAAAACGAATGCATTATAGCAGTTTGGACCCAACAAGAAAAACATATAACAGCATTACAGAAACGTTTAGAAAAAGGGTAACTTATGGTCTGTATACGTGCAAGACACATTTCCAGTGTAACGTTTATGTTGGTATGGAGTATTTTTACAGAAAGTTCAAGTTTGTAATGGAGTAAGAACCCTCTCAGAGGCTCTCTGCGTCAGTTTAGTACTAACATTCAACTGGATGATTGTATTTTCATTTTTGAAGGAAATATCGAAATGAGCGTTTTGCCGTTCTGTGAATTCTTCATGCAAGTAACATGGTTATATTTTCTTACCATTGTCCTTATATTTCAGGCAAAAAAGAAATAATTGCTGTTATTTGATACAAGACAGCTTTGCAGATTTCTTTTCTTAACCTTTTCATGCTTTCACGGAATGATTAAATTACTTAGCCTTTCATTTTCCTCAGAATTATTTTTCTTCAAATTATATCAAATTCTACCAAACGTAAACAACTGGCTGAACCAATTATTTTTTCATCAAACAAATTAAAGAATCATTGGATAATTTTTTCCACAAAACATATATAATTTGAATTTTCTGAGATCTAGAAAAAAAATCACACAGGCGCATCTATATTTCCGTTTATGTGATACCAGAAGCAAATTGAATAATGAAATTCAATTTAAAAGATCGCGATCACTGAACATCTTCAATGAAGCCAGTTTTCCGCAATGTCCGATCCGACGTTTACTCAATTTACTTATTTAATAAAACGAATTATTTTCTGTAAAAGAGAATTCGTCACAAAGCGATATCTAATACGGGGAGAGTTTTAAAGCTTTGGTATAAAATAACATCAAAATTTGTCTAGATAATGGTGACTTTTTAATGGAAGGGTAATTGATAAATTGTTAAAGTGTAAGATGTAGGGAAATGTATTTATGGAGAAATAATAAATACTCTAAAACTATCCTGAGAGGTGTCCATCTAGTACCGCTAAAATAGAGGTTGAGGCGGACCAATTAATATGCACATGGAAAAACCAGATAGTACCAGACAGCATACAAAGAAAACAGGCACACCTTAGGCAACAACCATTTTCTTTTCAGGGAAGGGGGCTTGGGTTTTCTTTTCACTCATACATTTTTTTTCAGAATCTTCCTCCTACATTTTTTTTACTTATTTGCGTACAAATGGGACTACAATGCAAAATAAAACATGTTTTTTCGGCCCGCTGGGCCATCATTTTTTTTAAAAGAATCCCAGCCCACCTTCCAATATTAAAATGGTCTTGCCTTAATACAACTTAGAATTTATGTACTATGTTTGTGGCTATAAGCGTTCATTTTACTTTAAACACATTATATTCAAAATCAACTCGAGTGATAGGACAGAGGGCAATGTCTACATTTGTCCTCTATATGTACACAAAGCAACAAGCAACGGTACCTACTATACTATACAACCATTACTCTTTTCAATACCTGGTTATATGTTTTCAATTTTTTCTGGAACCCTTATTCCGTAATGCAAGATTAATATTGTTGCAGAGCTGCAAAAACGCAAGCTTAAGCATGGCTATCTTTTGAAAGAAATATTTTATCGACGTCCAACAATACGAAGTGGACAAGTCAACAACTTTCAGACGTACCAATTGGGACGAAAAAACGTTAACCAAACAACATTATAAGGATACAGAAATGCTTAAAGTTCCTACTAAAGATAACACCTTGCCTACCGTGTACTGGATTCCAAAGCTTCACAAAAATCCATTCAAACATTTCGGCATCTAGTAAGTGTTCTACTACTAATTTATCCATCCATTTAACTAGTTCACTTACTTGTATAAAGGAATTGGTTATTAAATACTGTGAAAAACTTATCGAAACTCTGGTGTAAATTACTTTTGGAGTGTAAAAAAATCAAATGAAGTTTTAGATAAACTACAATCTATTCAAAGACCAGTCTTGTCCATCAACAGTTATGATTTTTCCACACTTTATACTACCCTTCCACATAAGTTGATTAATTCAAAATTGGGACAACTTATTAAATGGTCTTTTAAATTTTCTGGTCTGCAGTTCATTTGTTCTAACAAAAAGCAAGGATTCTTCTCTAATATTATATACAATAATTATTGTTCCTATGATAAATGCAATTTTTTGCTGGACAACATTTTTGTTCGTTTTGGCAACAATATTTATCAACAGGTCATAGGTATTCCCATGGGTACAAATTGTCCACCTCTCATTGCAGATCTTTTTCTGTTCTGTTACGAAAGAGACTTCAAGAAAAAACTTCAAAACGGAACGATGCCAAACAGTGATGATCTTATTTCTATTTTCAATGATAACAGCAGGTTTATTGACGATATCCTTACTAATGACAATCCCCAGATTATGTAGACATTATTTACCCACAAGAACTGAAATTAAATAAAGCCAACAATGATCCCAAGTACTGCCCTTTTCTAAATCTAACTATCATTATTGACGCTGGTAAAATAAAAACTAAAATATATGATAAAAGGGATGATTTTGATTTCCCTATAACTAATTTCCCTTTTCTTGAAGGCGACATCCCTCAAGCTCCATCATACGGGGTGTACATTTCTCAACTTGTACGATTCGCACGTGTTTGTTCTACTCTTGACGATTTTAATGAACGTAACCTTACTATCACAGCCAAACTTTTAAAACAGGGTTACAGATTTCATAAGTTGTTGAATACCTTTAAGAAGTTTTATAAGAGATATGAATATTTAATATCTAAATACTAACTCGCAAACAGCTTATTACTAAGGGCATTTCTAATCCTCGTTTTTATGGTAATATTGTTAAAAAATGACAGAAACTGTTTGAAAATCCAGAAAAGCTGGGACGTAACTTACATTCTTTTCGTAATAGGGGATATTGACAATATACTCTGCTTGCATCCGTTAAATTAGCTTTGAGATCTAGTGACTACATACTACCCTCTCACTGATACTGCCGATGTCTACTGAAATATATGATGATTCTTGACCAAATCCTGCGGGAAGTTTTGAGTTTGATTTTTCTTCCGTAGTGCGACAGTGTTTTACCAGCAGACTAGGCTCTTTTAGCTAGACGGCAGTTTCGCGGCGGGCACCCCTTGACCCATCTTTCAAAATTACGTATTGTCATATTCTCTCCTTTCAAGATTGTGGTCATGGAGTTAGTAGTCTCCCTGTATTAGGTTTTTGTCGTATGTTTACTAAACTATAGGGAAACGGGACAGATAAAGGGGAGGTTTGGGTACCTATAAACCGGTTTAACCCTACCGCTGGCTTTTGCTAGTGCCGGTACCAAGTCCGGCTGTCCCGAGTTCCTATCGTTGTTTACGTTTGTCTTCTGTCTAATTTTGTGCTTTTCCTGTGTAGTTCTCTGGCAGATTGTGGCATGTAATTATTATAATTTCCAGCCATTGTAGGTGTTTCCTGTTGTCAGTTTTATTTCATTTGCAGCTCTGCAAGGCTATCAGGAATCAATTTCACAAAAAACTCGTGTTCTTTCAAATGGTACGTAAATATTTTCAGTACTTGCAAAGAACAAGCATAGTTTATGAAACACGACTCAGAATGACAGAAAAAATATACGGAGGAAGAAGTGATTAAACTGTCAGAGTTTCTGATCGACAATATATTTGTCCAGTTTGGAGGACTTGTTTTTCAACAGACCACCAGAATTCCAATGGGCACAAACTGTTCACCTCTTTTAGCCGATCTATTTCTCCGCTCATATGAAGCTGAATTCATCGAAGCGCTTCTTCAAAATAAAGATAAAAAACTTGCCCAGTCCTTTAATTTCAGCTTTCGTTTTATAGATGATATTTTATCACTAAACCACCCTCGCTTTGGTGATTTTCTTCATCTTATCTATCCAAAAGAGCTCGAAATTAAGGATACTACAGATACTTCCACATCAGCCTCGTTCCTTGACCTTAATCTTGAATAGAGATACACTGCAACCTAGGCTATATGATAAACGCGATGACTTCACTTATCCAATAGTCAATTTCCCTTTTCTTTGTAGCAACATTCCGAAAGCACAGGCATAAGGAGTTTACATCTCCCAACTCATTCGCTACTTAATAGGCTACTTAAACAAGGGTATGTTGCTCATAACTTGAGGTCATCACTACAGAAGTTTTACGGTCGACATCACGAACCTGTGGACCGCTATGGGATGTTTGTTTCCAAGATGACAACAAATCTTTCTCTTTGCCACTAAAGTTTGTTTTTCCTCTACCGGATTTAACTTTACTACCGGAGTTGACATGTTCAACATGCGGGTGTTTTATAAGAAGCAGGAGATGCTTACTCTACCGGTACACCTGATCTCACCCATGGTTTGTAATTGGGTCGGTGTTGTTATCTTTTGTATATATGTGTGTCTTCATTTTCTCTTCTGTGTCGTGCTCATGTTATGTCTTTGTTTCTTTGTTTTTTCCGACGTTGCCATTGTCCTTAGATTGTTCGTTTTAAACTGACGGTTCAATTCTCACTAACTGTGATAATTTAAATTTGAATTCAGAGCTATTCAAAGGGAAATAACCCGAATTTGAACTTAATTTGATATTTACTTACTTGTAAGCTTTTGAGTGTGTTCTACTGCCGTTGTTAATTTGAGAAAAAATGATTATGTGATGGGCCCTCAAAGACCTTTATCAGTTGCCTGATATACAACCTCCTCGTGATAGTTTTGATAGGATATATATAATGATCAACTTCTCAGTATTTATGTAAAGAATGGCCATATGTTTGTGACTTCTTATGTGTTGACAACTTGGCATACATGTTACATAGGGATATGATAGTGGCACTTTTTCAAGAAAACAAAAACGCAACATAGTGTCGAGGGGCGTCCGGAGATATTGACTACACTTCCTCTTTTCCAGAGAGTGATTCCATACATCAAAACAAAACAAAATCTAGAATCAAGTATCCTAAACATGGCACTATAGGCGCTACAAAAATAGAGACTAAAACAAGGATCAAAAATGAAAAAGATCGCAACAAATCTAAATAACCTCAGGATTTTGTCAAAATTGTCCAATGTTTATAATCACTTTTCTCTAAATATTGTATATATAATAATAATAAGTCATACTCCAAAGAAGCCATGGCCCCTTACAGCTACCTGCTAATAAATGCAAATAAATGTAACACCCCTGTAGAACACATTAAGATGAAATTTTGATAGTATTTGTTATTGAAAATTCGTCCATTTTCTTTTAATGGTATTTGCAAAATTTTCAGCAGGCATGTTTTGACATCCTACCAAGTTTTAACACATGTTCAAAGGAAACTTGTAAGGCCATTGTTTTTTTTTTTTTTTTTTTTTTTTTTTTTTTTTAGTTTTACGAATTTTTTCCTAAATGTTGGTGGGTAAGAGGAAGGAAAAAAATGTCTGAAAAGTTGAGGACGGGCAAAAAAAATTGTAATTTGGATTAAAATAATAGGCATTTCATTAAATAACAGACCAATTATTTGTAGGGTAGGGAAAAAATAAAATGAGATTTAAAAAGCAATTTTTTTCAATTTCGGGGCAAAATTTGTCAAGTAGGAGGGTTTTGTAAAACTAAAAATAAAAAAACAATGGCCTAAATGATATGACATTCAGCCAAATGATGACATGTTTAGTCAAGCATCAAAATTTTCAGAATTCAAAAGACATTGTATTGACAAATTAACTGATGCAGCATGTTTTGACAGACACCAAATGATGAAGTATAGTTTCCTAGTATTATATGACACAACTTAATGTGAGGATTTTTCGACAGATACCAAATGATGTGCATGAATTGTCAGCCTTTATATCGGCCATGTGCGAATCAACAAAATCATTATTATAGTCGAGCAATATATGTGATTGTTGAAAAAATCATTATTACTGTAACAAACATTATTGATTTTATTACAGTGATAATTTCTTTATTGAGATCGCATCTATTGTTTAGACTATAATAATGATCTCATCGATTCGCTCTTGCCCTAAAGTGTAAATGATGGACCCAGCTTAGCTAGCAAAATAAGATAAAAACAATTTTCATTAAACTTCTGATTAATATTTGAAGAAAGTGAGCTCTCTGGTCATTTTACAAACACAACAGGTGTTCAATGAATGTCAATCGCTGTCGGAGTCAATAACAAATTTCTTTCTTTTGACTGGTTTTCTTTCTCATGGCATTGTTTAATGCATAAATTGAAAGTTCCTCCCTGAATAATGGTTCCCGTCGGAAAGAACTGTCCGAAGTTACATGAAGGTCCAGACTTTGTGTCGATTGGAGTTTGAATTCCTGTTCCAGTGCTATCTTGTTTTGATGAAACATTCAACTGTTTTGTGTTTTTATTTGATTTTGTGCGGTCATCTGTTGCATTGTCATTAACATCTGTGAAGTCATTGGTGTGGTCTATTTCTGTGTGATCATGTTCTTGTTCCGTAATTGTTGCGGAAGGCTTTCTAGATAATATATTATTCATTTTTTTAGTTTTTTTTCGCTGTTTACGGCATAACTGTTCAAACTTGCAATAGATCTGTGACCAGACGTTTAAAGCATTCCACCTTCTATAAGCCTGGTAATTGCTGCTTTCCTCCCTGAATGGTTTGTGTATTTTTTTTTATTCACATTTGACTTTTCTATTGCACTTCGCATTAAAGTCTTCAAAGATTTCTCCCCAAGTGGCTGATTTTTAAACCATTGTTTTGCATTATTTCTTTTGTTGATTCCCAAATAAAAATGCACTGTCTGGCTCAAATGCCTCTGCAGGTCTTTGTCTACGATACTGAAAAAAAAGTGATGTGAACATTTACTTTTCTGTTTTTGGGCCAGCTTATATATAGAATTTGATTATACTACTAATAGTGCATGCAATCCTATTGTAACATAAGGTTATAATAAGAAAATTCCTAGATTCTTATCCACCTTTTCTGAAATTTTTCGGACAGGTCGAGGTTGGTGCATTTTATTTTTCTAATAAAATTGTATTTGGGTTAGAAATATGAGCTTGTGATCCATATTAACCCTTTCAAAATCATTTTACATGTCTCAGACAATGTTTACAAGCTATCTCTTTCATCAAAAACACCAAGAGCACCCCATGACTAAAATTGCCAACAGTCAAGATTTATGATGGAGGTTGGCACATAAATAGTTTCCCAATATTGTCCATAAAAGGGATAGACATGTGTGAAAAAAATTTAAAAAAATCATAATTACATGTATGTGAAAAAAATTTGAGGGGGGGGGGGGCTAAATTGAGTCGAGCAGGTTGGAGAATCTAGGAATTTTTTTCAAAATTAATAGTTCATAAACAGCAAACAAACATTTTGTTGTGTATTGCCCAACGGAAACAAGTTTAACTTTTTATATATCAAACTTATGTACTAGCTAGTAGCGAATTTGCGACTAGTACATGTGTGTTTTAAATCACTAGTTTTCTTTGACAGATCTGGATAAATTTATATGTCAGCAGCATCTGACTTTTTGCTTGAGTTTGATAAATAGTTGATTTCTTGAAATATAAATTTGGCTACTGTGCAAGTTGATTTCTGGAGTCAATCCCTGCATTATGGTCATGTTTTTTTTGTTTTTTTTTTTTTTTTTTTTTTTTTTTTTTTTGGGGGGGGGGTTCTTCATGTATTTATTTTTGCATATTTTGCTTATTTCACAATTACACTAGTGATCATCATACATGTAAGAATCAATTCAATCAATCTGTCCAACCTTTGAGTTTGCTAGGTGCATATCTATTCTTGTTAAAGGACATTTATATTGTCATCATATGTGGAAGGCAGCAAACAAAATATGACAATGTTGCATTTTGTTTCTTTCTATCCAAAATGTCAATTATTCAATAAAAAAATCACATCACACCATTTGACCTCATCAGGCACACATTGCCTCGGCAACATTTGGCTTATTACCTAACCCCATTTCCTTCAATTGTTATTTTTTTTACAGTTAGACACTCGCGTGATTTTTTAAATTGTTTGTCTTTTGTAATATCGTATGGATAATCACGGAGTCTTATATATCTGTTTATCATACATTAAAAACTGTCAAGACTGCTCGATTGGTATTCTTTCTCTATTTCTTTTGCGTTGTTTTTTGTCTCCTTTCTTATCGCTAAATAAAATCCTTGCAGGTACTGATCCAATTCATTACATTCAATAGTGTGGATCTCTCTGAATTCTGATTTTACATTTAATAAAAAACTGAGTAAAAATTCTTATTGCGGAAGACATTTTTCTTTTTGTATTTACATTTTCCCTACTCTCGATAAACTGATTTCTTTCAGCACACGATACTGAAAAAAAAGTAATGTGAACATTTACTTTTCTGTTTTTATAGAATTTGATTATACTACTAATAGTGCATGCAGTCCTATTGTAACATAAGGTTATAATAAGAAAATTCCTAGATTCTTATCCATCTTTTCTGAAATTTTTCGGACAGGTCGAGGTTGGTGCATTTTATTTTTCTCATTAAATTGTATTTGGGTTAGAAATATGAGCTTGTGATCCATATTAACCCTTTCAAAATCATTTTACATGTCTCAAACAGTGTTTTCAAGCTATCTCTTTCATCAAAAACACCAAGAGCACCCCATGACAAAAATTGCCAACAGTCAAGATTTATGATGGAGGTTGGCACATAAATAGTTTCCCAACATTGTCCATAAAAGGGATAGACATGTGTGAAAAAATCCAAAAATCATAATTACATGTATGTGAAAAAAAATTGGGGGGGGGCTAAATCTGCACTGAAGAGACATAAGTTCTCGAAATGCGCATATGCAGAAAATAAATTCACAGTAACTTCGGTATTTAGTTATTTGAGTCGAGCAGGTTGGAGAATCTAGGAAATTTTTTCAAAAACAGCAAACAAACATTTTGTTGTGTATTGCCCAACGGAAACAAGTTTAACTTTTTATATATCAAACTTATGTACTAGTAGCGAATTTGCGACTAGTACATGTGTGTTTTGAATTTAACATTATTATCACTTGTTTTCTTTGACAGATCTGGATAAATTTATATGTCAGAAGCATCTGACTTTTTGCTTGATTTTGAACGGTTGATTTCTTGAAATATAAATTTGAAGCTGATTTGTGGGGTGTGGCTACTGTGCAAGTTGATTTCTGGAGTCAATCCCTGCATTATGGTCATGATGTTTCTTTTTTTTTTTTTTTTTTTTTTTTTTTTGNGGGGGGGGGGGGTTCTTCATGTACTTATTTTTGCATATTTTGCTTATTTCACAATTACACTAGTAATCATCATACATGTAAGAATCAATTCAATCGATCTGTCCAACCTCTGAGTTTGCTAGGTGCGTATCTATTCTTGTTAAAGAACATTTATATTGTCGTCATATGTGGAAGGCAGCAAACAAAATATGACAATGTTGCATTTTGTTTCTTTCTATCCAAAATGTCAATTATTCAATAAAAAAAAATCCCATCACACCATTTGACCTCATCAGGCACACATTTATTGATTCAACCCTATTGTAAAAATGTTTTTTTCTGAAATGTATGCATTCGTGTCCATACGAGTACATGTACATGTAAAGTTGTATTGCAAGATGAAGAATGCATGGTTGATATATATTTTGGCCCTGATTGTTGAGTAGTTTGTTTTGTATATTGTGGTGCTGTTGGTTTTGCTCGTTATTGTTTCTTTTCAGAGACATTATATCGCATGTCTGTATATGTGATGAGCCACATTTATGGAGAACATTGTCAGTTTTCTGGTCACTATCTATGTGCTATGTGTAGTACATTTAATAGTTACTAGTATGCTAGACATCATGAACAACAACATTGGTGGAAAGCTTGCATTGTAGACATGTGAAATATAATTTCTATGCAAACTTAACTACCTTCAAATAAGTAGTAATATGACATTTTCTGTCATCAGAAGTGTTGGCCCAAGATTTAGGAGCATATGCTCTTGTATTTTAAGTGTTGGATCCATCTCTTGTCTTGGTGAGCCTTTCATTATACACCAGTGCTTGAACCCCATTTTGATTGGTTTCCAACCTAATATCGCCCCACTTCAACTGGCGGTGTTCATGTGACCCTCTTAGTCCAAAGTTGACAGTGTTCATATACCAAATAGAACTTAGTAGGCTTTCAGCATTGTCAAGGCTGAACGCTCCTGATTTGAAAAGTTCCTCCTCGTCATCAGAGTCCACTGCCTCGGCAGCATTTGGCTTATTACCTAACCCCTTGGTTAAACTTGTTGTTTTCATCAGCCATTTTCTCAAGACAGTTTGTTGAGATGCTTTGAAGAAGACTTTCAATTTCAGGATTTTGTAAAGAAGAAAGTTGGAAGTCAAAACTATCATCGAGAAAATCAACATCTTGAAGGGGGAGGTCATTTGTTGCTTGTTTACAGTATTTGATTGTTTGTTTACAGAATTGACTTCAGTTGACGAGTCGGTGGTTGCAGTGGACTCTGTTTGGCATGTTTGTTTGTTATTTTGAGCACAAGCGGTAGACAGATTTGTAGTTGTAGTTCATTGACGGAACTTGGTACTAAACGTCAAACTGTGGTACTTCATTATTGCCGTTCAAATATTCAGGGTTTATGTATTCGTTGAAAACTGCCATGTAAGGATCCATTTTTGTTTAGGAAATGCAGACGATTTCCCGTGGAATCTCTGGTAAGGGGGCGTGGTGTTTTCAAGTAAATAGCTAGTTTTAGTTTATCAAAATGAACGAAAAACAACAAAAAACCGCGCGGTATTAGACGGCCGAAAGCGTTTCGTCTATAAATATCGATTTGTTTACACGACATTGACCTTCTTCGCTTCACTGCAGGCGACGTCACAATGCCATTACGGAAGACATTTTCATTGATTCCTCCGCCGTAATTCGCGCATGACTTTTGCAAACTGACCTGATATTTTCTTTGATCAGGTCAGTTTGGTGACCTCAATAATATCAGCGTGTCTACATCAAAGGGAAATATCTCAAATTACCGATAAATTTTAGTATTTTTTTACTATTAAGATTTTTTTTTGTTTGTTTTCCAATTTTTGGCCAAGAATGCAAACACTGAGACATTGATTATTGCAAAGTAAATATAAACTGCTTTATTTGGTTTAATGGAATATGTGTACTAAATATAAAGAGGTTTTATTATAAATTATACCAATTATGCAAACACATGTGCATACAGCTTTCAACACATTTCAAATCAGTTTGAGCATTGCTAAATAATGAGCCCTCAGTACCATGCCTGCTGCACACATGCCAGTTATGTGATCTTTAGAAAGGCATTTAACCTATTGGAACTCTTTTTTCTGTTTTCAAAGAAACCACTCATTTCTGTTTTTTCCAAGTAGAGTAAACTTAGATCAATTATGGAATCCCTTGTCTAACACATATACATACTTATCGCAGAACAAGTTTGCATATCGCTGCAATCAAGTCAAACATATTCACGAGTATGGAAGATCATAATATTTCCACTGTAAGAGCTTTCCCTACCTACTATGAAGCTTAACAAGAGCAACTAAGCATCCTTTTAAGATAAAGATACATATATCTGTTATATTTTAACTCTGGCATGTGATTGTTCGATTCCTTTTATTCAGCATTATCTCTGTCCAAGTGTCAGCTGTATAGAAAAGTTATAGGCGCCCCAGTAACAAATCGAGAAGGGAACCCTTTTCTTATTAGACAAATTCTGCTAAAGAGCAGTAAAAAATCAAAGATATAACATAGAGGTACCAAAGGAAATAAACAAGGTTAAAAGTACAGAGAAATTGGAAATGCGTGATCAAATTTCTTCGGATTTTTTTTATATATTCACAGTGGACTAAATACACAGATGATTCTTAAAAGCAAATAATTATAATCTACGGCTAATTTATATTGTTTCAAATTTCAAATACATAAAATCACATTTTAATAATAGCCAGGTAAGAAAAAAACTCTTACAAGGTCTAAAATACTAACAAAACCACAATTAATTCGCATTTTGATTTGTAGAAAGATATAATTTGCATATATGAATCAATAAGACTTTGATAAACGAATACAATAAATACAATGTACACTCACGGAATTTTCACTTGAAAAATACTATCTTTAAAATTTTTTTGATATGACTTGCACACGGAACCAGCTTGGCATTTTGCATGCATAATTCTTAAGTTGTCGAAATGCGTATATGCAGAATTTAAATTCACAGTAGTCTTATTAATAAATTACTCTAATATGACCCTCTTCTTTCGCTTTGGAAACATAGCCATGTTCTAATTCCAACAATATTTTTAGCACATGCGTATATTTGTTACAAAGGGACATTCGTAATGTATAATTTCACATTTTGATCGATCAATATTCATTTTATTTTGTGTAAATAAAGTTTTAAGTAATGAATCACCAAAAAATTCACATCAAATTATGCCGGACAATAATTGAAATTAACAACAGTTACTAAATTTACGACTCGGAACTGAAGTTGAGTTAACCGTAACCTAGCAACAAATGTGTCGTTGTTATGAAATCTTATCTCTGTTGCATATCAAGTTCTACGATTAAAATATGAAATTTTTAGTTTGATAACGTTAAAAAAAATTATAAATATGAGTTTTATTGATTTTTTTTTTGCTTCAAAAATAGCATAACTATAAGCAGTCATATAAATCAGAAATACAGCCAGCTCACCCTTATTCCTGCTAGCCGTATTATATATATTTTATAACAGATTATTTGTACTAATTCATAAGCTTATGAGCCACTTGTACTAATAAAACAACTAATATAGTTATACGTACATTTATGTGTGTTTTATGCAGTTTTCCGACAAGTTTCAATTCTATTGCTCTCTTAGAGCCGCTTCGAATGTTCAAAACTCTTGTTAAATATATTAGAATCGAAATAGATTATTGCAATTGGGCTCCATGCGAATTAGAACATGGTCAGACCTTATATCTGTCTTCATTTTATACCTCGCTATCGCTCGGTATAAAATATTGACATATATAAGGTCTGCACATATTCTAATTTGCATAGAGCCTGCTTGCAATAATCTATTTCTTAATTATTAGCTGGGTTCCAAATGCAAGGCATGGTTAAAACTTAGTTCGATTATTATTCCATAGGCTCAGTGTTAATTGCCATTAATTGAGTTTATTTCAATAGAATGAAGCAATATTTTCAAAACATTTGCATTTGGTCAAAAACTGCAAATGTTCTAGTGTTGAAATGTATCAAAGAGCTTATGCTTCTACTGAATTTATTTTTTGTCAAATAGCAAGTTGCCCAAGCGACGATTTTTTTTTCGAATTTAGGTAAACGGAATGACACACATCTGCATTACACATTTTTGAAAAGAGGAGACCATGGCGCATTGAATAACAATGTCGTAGAGATCAAATTTGGTCACATTTTATTTGAAGTTTAAAATTCAGAAAAACAAACCCCTCATGAAATTTAAAAAAAAGTAATGTTAATTTTATACAGACAGTTCATAGTTTTATTAATATAATGATTTGTCATTTATCTTCATTAAACAAGTATCACTGTGACCATTTGCTTTTTCAGGTGTGCAGTTTTAAATATTTGCACCTCAAATGTATAAATAACTAAATACCGAAGTAACTGTGTATTTAAATTCTGCATATGCGCATTTCGAAAACTTATGTCCACTCAGTGCAGAAAAAATCTAAACATTTGGAAGACATTTGGAAGACCATATACTCAAAGATGCTTGAAAACTGATAGAGAACAAATAACCAATATGATCTAAATGTAAAGCCAAACTCAGCTTAGGACAGCTTTGCATGAGGGGGATACTTCTTAGTTTTCAACAAAATTTATAAAGGACGCTAGTTTAATTATTAGATATAGTAATTTCTAGGTTAAACCATTGTTTGAAGGAGACCTTGAATTAAATTTTAAAGTCTTACCTCTTCAAAAATTGAATAAACCCTCGACAAAATAAATCAGTTTTGTTTTTGGTATGACTTGAGGAAATTTCCATAAAAAACACGCACTCCAATAAAACGTAAGAAAACCAATAAAACTAGTTCAAAACCCTATTATATTATCTACGTGGATAGCGAAATCTCAATTTAAATGTGAAAACATTAACATGTACATGAAATTTCGAAATTCGACCGATATAAAATCTTCAACAGATCAAGCTAATTTGATAAGACTTTTTCTATCATGTCATTGGATTAGAGTCGTCGTGCTTCGTACGGTTTCTAGAGTTATGAAGCGATTAACGTAATAAATATTTTGAGGTTTTTATTCAAATTTAGTGCTTTTATTTGTTGATTTTTCTCTAAAAGCTGATATGACACCCATAATATTTGGCACATATATACATTAGCGCTGACGGTTGTGTTTCCGCTTGAATTTAAATATTCCGAAAATTCAGGTAAGTAAATTCGCACCCAACTAGAAGACGGAAAGACGAAAGACCACGGAAAGTGAATGATCCCTTGCTGTAATGCAGGCAACACAAAAACATACATATGCGAGGTTACAAAATTTATTATTATATTCTTTCATTTTGTATTGATCTACATCTATCACACTAAATTATACAAGATCGTTAAAGAACTATTTTGGTCAAATTTGAATCGAGCTGACCTTTTTGTTCTGTTGGAAGTAATGTTATGAATTTACCAAATTAAGTTTTCCAGCGGTTATCTTTGATTGGACGCATGGTTGAATGTTCTCTGCATGCCGGTCATTTAAACAGGGTCCGCACCAAATAACAACACTTGCATGGGCAGCACCTGATAAATGTCATTCATGCAATGTTTAGTTTAAATGGAAGCTTTGTATGCATTTCTGTTAGGGTCCATTGTTAACAAAATTTAACAACCGTGGTCATTTTTTGCATTCGAAATCGCCACCAAGAAACATTATTTAATCGGCACAAAGGATGTCTCATGCATACCAAATAAGTTTAAATCCATTCAACGGAACTCTTGAAAATATTGTATGCAGTTTCCCATCCCCGCTGTTGATCGTTTTGGGCAGTAGATAGTCATGAAAGTAACAACACCTGGTCAGCACCTCTTCTGTTAATTGAAATCCGTTCGGCGGTTCTCAAAAGGAAGCTTTTTGCATGTATTTCAAATCGGCTCCAATGTTAAACTAAGTTCCCCGGTGGAAGCAATTTTGGAAAAATGATCTGCACGAAAGTTACACTTGGTTTTGTAACTATGGTGCTTATCCAAAGGGTAACACCAAGTTACGCATTGGTAACCATTCTGATTATTGATTGGCATCAAAATTACGACTTTTGATCATTACTTAATCATTGATGTTAAGTTTGGTTTAAATCTTTTTCAGTGGTTCTCTCTCTAAGATCTTTGTATGCATTTCCCATTGGATTTAATGTTAACCAAGCATTGGTAATACCCAGCTAAGGCAAACCAACCTACACAGCTTCTACTCTGTCTAAGGAAGAGATATTACAAAACCATAATCTGGTTTACTTTCCTTTGGGAGTTCAACCATAGATGAAGACACCCCTCCTTGTACTGGGTACCAAACTTGCAAAAATGCCCATACAAACAACGATATATCGCTGGATCTGCAAGATGTTCTACAAAACCTATTTCTAAGCTATTAACCCCCATCTTGACAGTCGCAAAAGAGAACCTTATAAATATTGTGATACTAGCTTTTCAAGAAGTGGTGTAAATGAAATGTGGATATTAAAAAAAACTTTAAAGATCGGCCTGACATCTTAAAAGTCGAGATCACTATCACACTGTAACAGCATTAAAACTACTTAATACTACCGTTCCTCATGAACAACTGAAATCACGGCTGAAAGATTCTATTCATAAATGCTCCTCCCGTAAGAACGGCGAACGAAGATATAAGTACATTGTTAAAGGCAGAGTACAAGCATACTTTGTGAAATACTCGGAATCACAGAAAAAATATACAGAGGAAGAAGTAACTATCTGATCTACAATATATTTATCCAGTTTGGAGGACTTGTTTTTCAACATCCTATCGGAATTCCAAACTGTGCACCTCTTTTAGCCGATCTGTTTTCCACTCATATAAGTCTGAATTCATCGAAAGGCTACTTCAAAATAGAGATAAAAAAACTGGCCCAATCCTTAAACTCCAGCTTATATATATATGACATTTTATCACTAAACAGTTCTCGCTTTGGTGATTTTCTTCATCTTATCTATCCAAGAGAGCTCGAGATTGGGGATACTGCCTTGTTCCTTGACATTCATCTTGAAATTTACAACAGAGGTACCCTGCAAACTGGGATGTGTGACAGACGTGATAACTTCACTTTTCCAGTGGTCAACTCCCCTTTTCTTCGTGGCGGCGTTTAGAGGGCGCCGGCATATGGAGTTTGCGTCTCCTAGCTAATTTGCTGCTCAAGGGCCTGTAGTCGATACAATGACTGCCTTGATGGAGCTCCTTTGCTTACAGGTGGGCTAAGTGAGCAAGGGTATGTTAATCATAACTTGAAGTCATCACAACAGAGGTTTTGCGGTCGACGTCACGATCTTGTGGACCGCTACGAGATATCTGTTTCCCAAATGACAACAGATCTTTCTCTTTGCCACTAAAGTTTGTTTTTCCTCTACCGGATTCGACTTTCTCCCGAAGTTGACATGTTCAAAACCGATTGTCTTTTGGGAGGAGGGAGTTGCTTATCCGCCGTTGCGACTGATCTCGGCCATGGTTTTTTGTTGGGTCTGTGTTGTTCACTTTTGCATGTGTGTGTCATTTTTCTTTTCTGTGTCGTGCTCATGTTGTGTCTTTGTTTTCCGATGATGCCATTGTCCTTGGAATGTTCGTCTTAGACTGACGAATCGGTGCTCACTTTCCCTTCTGCAGACATTACGAATTACGGATATGTACCAAAATAACATCATTTTGTTAGCACCTCTTAAACATTCGTACAATGTCTACGTAAACCTAATCAGCAGTTCTCAAGAGGACCGTTGCGTGCATTTCCCATAGTGTCCAGTGTTACTCACTGGTGGTCATTTGGATATCGACAGTCGGCACCAACGTAACGCAAAAGGCTCTCCAGTGCAGGCGTCGCTCACCTTGACCATTGCCATTATATAAACCTCTTTATATTATATGATCTCACAAAACTAGGTTAATTACAAAAACTTATGAAATGGGGTCCAATGTAAACTATTAACCTCACTGGTGGTCATCTTTGCAAGAATGGATCTTCCAGATACATTTTTAAGGAGAAATATTGTTTCTTAGTTTATTTCAAATGATGCTACAACATTTAACTGTCCCAAATAGTGGCCATCTTGGATGAGATGCAGACCTTTTGAAGAACAGTCGAGAAACTATTGAGACTAGTAAGTTTGTTCAAATTGGCCTTGTGGTTTCAGATGAGATTATCTTTGAATTGCACTGGGTCCAGTGTTCATGCCAAGTTTGGTTTTTCCTTAGAAGATCTTTGTATGCATCCTCCATTGTAATTTGACCTTTTCCAAATTGTGCTTTTGGCAATTTGATATGAAGGATCTGAAAAAAAAAATTCAACAGTAACATTCATGCCGAATTTGGTTAAAATCCAACTATTCTCTAGGATACCTTAGTATGCTTTTCCCATTGGGCCCAGTGTCATAAATAAGTTCGATCCTCACTGGCTCCATTCATTTTTCTATCCAGGATTGGCACCATAATAACAAAATGCATGGGTGTTCCACGGAACATATGTGTCGCCTGCACTTTATATATTAAAGAATTCCTTTGTTTGGAATAGAATCACAAAGTTCATGTTGCACATCTACATTATATACTGAAGTATGCATTCCTCTAAGTTTGGTTCAAAAATACAAAGCAATTTATGGGGAGTTGTGGATACTGGAGACATACCCTAAAACTTGATAACCTAAAGTGCAAGTTCAATGACAATATGGAATTCTGGAATAAAACTAGAGCTGTTGCCGAATGGCAACCAATTATACCCCCGCTAACTAAACCCTGAATCAATACGTCAAATGTAAATTTAAGTTTTTGAGGACACAATACAGTTGTGGACACAGTACAAATGTGGACACAATACAAGTATGGACACAATACAAATATGGACACAATGATATATATGCCTCCCCCCTTTTCAGAAAATATACAAAGATGAATAATCTCCCCTTAAAAATTTCTGGCAGCAACTACTTAACTTCAAGCACATCTTCAGGTGGTGTACTACAACTGTATCACATTTCATCTAAATCCCAGTACCAGTTTAAGGGGACATGCGCTGAAAAGGTCCATCCTCTTCTTTTTTCCAGAAAATATTCGAAGACGAATTATCTCCCTTTCCAAATTTCAGGCAGAAAGCATATAAATTCATTTAAATCATTTAAACTGTGTAAAATGTCATCAAAATCCAAGCAATCGTTTAGGAGAACATGCGTCGACAAGGTTCGTCCCCTCCCCCCTTTTCCAGAAAATATTCAGACGAATTATCTCCCCTTCAAAATTTCTGGCAGAAACCATATTACTTCATGCACATCTTCAGGTGGTTCACTACAACTGTGTAACATTTCATCAAAATCCAAGCAGCCATTTAGGAGAACATGCGCTAACAAGGTTTGTCCCCTCCCCTTTTCCACAAAATATTCAAAGACGAATTATTGATCTCCCCTTCAAAATTTCAGGCAGCACATATTACTTCATGCACATCTTCGGGTGGTGTACTACAACTGTAACATTTCATCAAAATCCAAGCAGCCGTTTAGGAGAACATGCGCTGACATGGTACATGGACGGACGAACAGACGGACGGACAAGGTGATCCTATATACCTCAAACTTTGGTATAATAAAAAGAAAGAACTAGAGGATGACATGCCCCGCGCAAGGTTGGATCAAATTGGGATTTTTTAGTAATATTTGTGTTTGTAAGACACTTACGATGCCCCCGCTAAACACATGTTATTCTAACATACCAGACTGGCAAAGACTATTGAATTGTCGGACTATCGAACCGTCGGACTATCGAACTGTCGGACCATCGAACCGTCGGACTATCGACCGGGTCCCGTTATTCTAGGTTGCACAGATTAACTATGTGCCCTCTTTTACCAAATCACCAATTTTTTTTTAAATGAACCGAAATCAAAATACATACCACATGCACATCTTCAATATAGGTGCAAATGAACTGCAAAATAAAAGCTTCCTAGCATCAAAACTCTAAGAGGAGTTGTGCGGACAATCTGTGTACCATCTATTAATAATTCACCCAATAAATGACTAAGTTCAACAATAGGTATTTTTTTCCAAAAATGCATCAAAATAAAAATTCTTCCCACATGCACATCTTCAATATAAGTACAAATTATCTGCATAATGAAAACTTTCTAGCGCAAAAACTGTAGGAGGAGTTGCGTGGACAAACTATGTACCCCTATTACTAAATCACCAAAAAATGACGAAGTTCAACAGTGTATAATTTTGACAAAAATTAACCAAAATCAAAATCCTCACCACATGCATATCTTCAATAAAGGTACAAATGACCTGCAAAATAAAAACTTCCTAGCATTAAAACTGTAGGAGGAGTTGCGCGGACAAACTATGTACCCTCTATGAAAAATCACCAAAAATGACCAAGTTCATCAATGTATATTTTTGACAAAAATGCACCAAAATAAAAATCCTCATCACATGCACACCTTCAATATATGTACAAATGATCTTCAAAATAAAAACTTTCTAGCAAAATGCATGGGTGTTCCGCGGAAGACATATGTCGCCTGCAATATATATTTTAAGAATTCCTGTTTTGTTATATAACAACAAAGTCCAATGATAATCAGAAAAAATATTAAGTTCAAACATAGCTAGAAATTCTGAAAAAAAAAAAATTAATCAAACACTAGATACATGGTGCACATCTGCAATATATATGGAAGTATCCCTGCAAGTTTGGATGGAAAGTACCAAGCAGTCTAGGAGGAGTTGCGGATAATGGAGGTATATACCCTATATAGCTATTACTCCAATAAGCTAAAATGACGAAGTCCAAACATTGCTAGAAAATCTGAAAAAATCAAAATTAATCAAAAACTAAATGCATGGTGCACATCTGCAATATAATTGAAGAATTCTTGCAAGTTTGGTTGAAAGTACCAAGAGGTGTAGGAGGAGTTGCGGATAATGGAGGTATATACCCTATATAGCTACGACTCCAATAAGCTAAAATGACGAAGTCCAAACATTGCTAGAAATCTGAAAAAAATCTAATTTAATCAAAACTTAAAACATGGTGCACATCTGCAATTTATATTGAAGCATTCTTGCAAGTTTGGTTGGAAAGTACCAAGCGGTCTAGGAGGAGTTGCGGATAATGGAGGTATACCCTATCACTCCAATAAGCTAAAATGACAAAGTCCAAAAAACGCGTAAAATCTGAAAAAAAAAACAAAATTAAAGAAAAACAAATTGCATGGTGCACATCTTCAACATATACTGAAGCATTCCTGAAAGTTTTGTTGAAAAGTGCCAAGCGGTTTAGGAGGAGTTACGGATAATGGAGATGTACACTCAACACTCCAATAAGGCCAAAAACAGCGTAAAATCTGGAAAAAAAACTAAATTATAGACAAGTGTGGACCCAAATTGATGTCTCGCCCGTCCCTACTTGGTCGCAAACATATGTGAAAACTCTAATTCAGAAAACTTAACATTTTGGCTGACAAAAGCAATATAGCAAACTGTTATAAATAACCAAAATGCCAAATATCGGTGACCTTCCACTGATATAGATACTGGAGAACCAAACATGTTCACTAGACCATGAAAATGAGGTCAAGGGCTAAAGCCAAATAGCAGAATGTCATTTCCCATCTTAGACAAACCCACATACCAAATATTATTGACCATACATTAATAGATACTTGAAAACTCAACATGCTCACTGAACCGTGAAACTGAGGTCACAGACAAAAGCCATATAGCATATTGTCATGTACTACCTAAGACCAACCTACATACCACATATCATTGACCTAAAACTAATAGTTACTGAGAAACTAAACTAAGCACAAAAACTTAACATGTTCATTGGATCGTGAAATTGAGTTCACAGACAAAAGCCATATGCCAGACTGACATGTACTACTCAAGACCAACCTACATACCAAATATTATTGACCTACCAGGTATATTAAACGAGAAATGGACTTAATAAGAGAAACTTAACGTGGTCACTAGACCGTGAAATTGAGGTCAAGGACAAAAGTCATATGCAAGACTAACATGCACTACTCAAGACCAACCTATATACCAAATATTATTGACCTACCAGGTACAGTTAATGAGAAATGGACTTAATCAGAGAAATTTAACGTGGTCACTAGACCGTAAAATTGGGGTGAAGGACAAAAGTCATATGCCAGACTGACATCTACTACTCAAGACCAACCTATATACCAAATATCATTGACCTACCACTTACAGTTATTGAGATATAAATGTAATCAGAGAAATTTAACATGGTCACTAGACCGTGAAATTTGAGGTCAAGGACTCAAGACCAACCTACATACCAAATATCATTGACCTACCAGATATAGTTAATGAGAAATGGACTTAATCAAAGAAATTTAACGTGGTCACTAGACCGTGAAATTGAGGTCAAGGACAAAAGTCGTATGCCAGACTGACATGTACTACTCAAGACCAACCTATATACCAAACATCATTGACCTACCACTTACAGTTATTGAGATATGGATCTAATCAGAGAAACTTAACGTGGTCACTGGACCGTGCAATAGAGGTCAAGGTCACACGATTTTATATCCGTCAGGTAGCACTTGATTAGTACTACCACTGGACCAAATATGATGTTCCTACATCGAAGGCTTTTCAAAATATCCTGTATATAGTAAAAGTGAACGCCGTCGCCGTCATACTTTGCACGCCTATGTCTCGCTTTCCGCGACTTTCGTCGCGGGCGAGACAAAAAACAAAACGCATGGTGCACATCTTCAACATATACTGAAGCATTCCTGCAAGTTTGGCTGAAAAGTGCAGAGCCGTTTAGGAGGAGTTGCGGATAATGGAGACATACCCTCAACACTCCAAAAAGCTAAAAAAAAACACAGTCAAAAAACGCGTAAAATCTAAAAAAAAAACAAAATTAAAGAAAAAACAAAATGCATGGTGCACATCCTCAACATATACTGAAGCATTCCTGCAAGTTTTGCTGAAAAGTGCTGAACCGTTTAGGAGGAGTTGCGGATAATGGAGACATACCCTCAACACTCCAATAACCTAAAGTAACAAAGTCCAAAAACACGTAAAATCTGGAAAAAAAAACAAAATTAAAGAAAAACAGAAAGCATGATGCACATCTTCAACATATACTGAAGCATTCCCGCAAGTTTGGTTGAAAAGTGCCAAGCCGTTTAGGAGTTGCGGATAATGGAGACGTACCCTCAACACTCAAATTAGCTAAAATAATAAAGTCCAAAAACGCGTAAAATCTGGAAAAAACAAAATTAAAGAAAAACAAAAGGCATGGTGCACATCTTCAACATATACTGAAGCATTCAAGTTTGGTTGTAAAATGCCAAGCGGTTTAGGAGGAGATGCGGATAATGCTTAAAATGTTTGAGCCATACAGACGGACAGACAGGCGGACGCAAGACGACGGATAGTGATCCCCATGTGTCGATCCTGCATTAGGTGCAGGCGACACAAAAAATGCATGATGCACATCTACAATACATACTGAAGCATTCCTGTAAGTTTCATTGGAAAGTACCCAGTGGTTTAGGAGGAGATGCGGATAATGGTAAAAATTTTGGAGCCATAGACGGACGGACGGACAGACGGATTCAAGACGACGGATAGTGATCCCTATGTCTCGATCCTGCACTAGGTGCAGGCGACACAATAAAAATTGTAGGAGTTGCGCGGACAAACCATGTACCCCCTCGGGCGGACGGACGGACGGACAGGGGTAAAACAATATGCCCCCGACTTATCGTCGCGGAGGCATAAAAACAAAATGCATGGTGCACAGCTGCAATATACACTGAAACATTCCTGTAAGTTTGGTTGAACCAGGTAAGCTGTTAAGAAGGAGTTGTGGATAATGGAGACATGTCCTAGACTCAAAGTAAGCTAAAATGGCGAAGTCCAAAAATTGCTTAAAAGATGGAAAAACACAAAGGTAGAGGTAAAAAACAAAATGCATGGTGCATGTCTTCAATATATACTCAAGCATTCCTGCAAGTTAGGTTGAAAAATACAAAGCCTTTTAGGAGAAGTTGCGCATAATATATTAACGTGCCCTCAAGACTCAAATAAGCTAAAATGACAAAGTTCAAAATTCGGGAAAAAAAAAGAAAAACAAAAATGCACGGTGCACATCTTCAACATATACTGAAGCATTCCTGCAAGTTTGGTTGAAAATACTAAAGCCGTTGAGTAGTTGTGGATAATGGAGACGTAGCCTCTCGACTCCAATAAGCTTAATGACACAGTCCAAAAACAACGTAAAATCTGGAAAAACAAAATGCATGGTGCACATCTTCAACATATACTGAAGCATTCCTGCAAGTTTGGTTGAAAAGTGCCCATCAGTTTTGGAGATGTGGATAATGCTGAATTTTTTTTTTGATATGCAGACGGACAGGCAGACAGATGCAAGACGACGGATTGTGATCCCTATGTGTTGATCCTGCACAAGGTGCAGGCGACACAAAAACTTCAGGACTTCATAGTAATCTTTTGTCAAGTTTGTGCTTAACCGATACAGCTGTTCACTAGAACATTTCTGTGTGCAATTTGCTGTGGGGTCCAATGTTCTACTAAATCCCCAGATGCTGGCTATGCTTGATGAGATTGCCATCAAAGTAACATTCAAAATTCATTTATTTTTTCAGAGATTGGTTTAAATCCCTAAGTCATTCTCAATAAATGAAATCAGATGCAAAGTGATAGCAAAAGCTCACCTTGGCTAGCTGAGCTAAACATAGAAAGCAGCCACAACCTGCTAAGCTCATGTCGTTGCATAGCATTGTCACATGTTAAACATGTCAGTAAACATAATCATTCTTTTAAACAGAAAAAAAGAAGGGAAACGGGGAATGTGTCAAAGAGACAACGACCCAAAGGGCAGTAATAACAACTCAAAGCCACCATAAGATCTTCAATGAACGGTGAGCAAACCCCACACCGAACGGCAGGTCGGAGTCGACCCCTAAATAAAGAGTAATCAAGTTCAGCAAATTAAACATCATCCTAGACTCCTATAGACAAAATTGATGGGTGTTTCATCGAAAACTTGTGTCGCCTGCACTACAGAAGAGCCATTTTTGGGCAAGTGAACCTCAAAAATCTGTAAAATCAAAATTGCACAATTAAATCAAGTGATCAACAAATTCTGAAAGGTTGGTTGGAATATGACTTATAGTTTTGAAAGAATACCACATACCACATTAACGAATTAAATTAAAAATTGATGGGTGTTCCATGGAACACTTGTGTCGCCTGCACTACAGAAGAGCCATTTTTGGTCCAGTGAACCTCTAAAATATGCAAATTAAAATTTTACTTATAATATGCATGTCTAGATTAGAAGAAAAACATATTCTGCAAATTTAGAATATGAATTACAGTTTTAATGACTTGCAGATTAACAATTTGATTTAACATATGAGCTTAGTGGCTTGGCAACCCTCTAGAATCGGTAAAAAAATCTAAGTATAATGTGCATTACCAGACCTGATATACTAGTACAACATATACTGAAAATTAGGTTGGAATCTGGCAGACAGTTGTGAAGGAGTCGAAGATTAAAACACCCAATTTACAACGGAGCTATTTTGGCTCTGTTTACCTCTTAAATCTGTAAAATCAAAATTTTTAATATCGGGTGCACAACTATATCAAGTAATCAATGTATTCTGAAAGGCTGGTTGGAATATGATTTACAGTTTTGAATAAGGTTCCACATAAACAAACATAATTAACAAATGAGCTTTTCTGGCTCAGTAAACCTCTAAAACTGCAAAATCAAAATTTTAAGTATCAGATGCACAACTACATCAGGTGAACAACATATCCTGCAAGCTTGGTTGGAATCTGACTTATAGTCGTGATGGAATTGGGGATTAACAAACCAGATTATCAAATGAGCAATTTTGGCTCTGTGAACCTCTAAAATCTGTTAAATCAAAATTCTATGTATAAGGTGCGAAACTTCATCAGGTGAACAATCTATCCTGAAAGTTTTGTTGGAATTGGATTGGCAGTTTTGAAGGAATTGCGGATTCAAAACAGACAGACTCACAAATGAGCAATTTTGGCTCTACAATCTGTAAAATCAAAATTCTAAGTATCAGTTGCACAACTACACCCAGTGAACAACTTATCCTGAAAGTTTTGTTAGAATCTGACTAGCAGTTTTGAAGGAGTTGCAGATTCAAAACCAACAGACTCAAAATTGAGCAATTTTGGCTCTGTTAACCTCTAAAATCTAAGATTTGGCTCTAAGATTTAGCTTCCCATTTCGATATTTTTGGAAACGAGTACTTCTTTGTGGATTACTTTTGGATTATGGCTTTCCATATTATTTGATTTTAATGCTGCTGATGAGAGGTTACTCCTTGAAACACGTGTACAGCATAACGAAATTTACTGTTTTTATGCAATTTCGGCATTTTTTTTGTATCTGCAAAATCAAAATTATAAGTATTAGGTGCACAACTACACCAGTTTGGTAGGAATCGGACAAGTGGTTTTGAAGGAGTTGTGGATTCAAAAACTGTCGGGACGACGACGACGACGACGTAAGACGACGGATAGTAATCCCCATGTGTCGACTCTGCTTACAGCAGGCGACACAACAAATGAGCTATTTTGGCTCAATAAACTTCAAAAATCTTTTAAATCAAAATATTACATATCAGATGCACAACAACATCAGGTGAACAACATATCCTGTAAGTTTGGATGGAATCTGACTTATAGCTATGATGGAGTTGAGGATTAACAAACCAGAATATCAAATGAGCAACTTTGGCTCCATGAACCTCTAAAATTCTAAGTATCAGGTGCACATCTACACTAGGTAAAAAAATATCCTGAAAGTTTGGTTGGAATTGGAACAGTAGTTTTAAAGGAGTCGGGGATTCAAAAACTGACAGACTCACAAATGAGCAATTTTGGCTCCGTGAGCCTCTAAAATCTGTAAAATCAAAATTCTAAGTATCAGTTGCACATCTACACCAGGTGAACAACATATCCTGAAAGCTTGGTTGGAATCGGACTAGTAGTTTTGAAGGAGTTGTGGATTCAAATACCGACTGAAGACGCAGGACAACGACGACGACGTAAGACAACGGATAGTAATCCCTATGTGTTGACTCTGCATACAGGAGGCGACACAATAAAGTAAACAAACTAGAAAACAGAAAAGACACACAAAGGCTTAATAAATTTCCTGACTTAGGCAGCAACCATTTGATTTTCTGGGGGGGG
>MJUU01026950.1:44906-78107 GCA_002080025.1 Modiolus philippinarum | reverse complement strand
CAACAAAATTACAAATGTCTAGTTAATGCATTGGAAGAACGCTTTGCATCACCTAATCAGACTGAGCTATATAGAGTTCAACTGATTGAAAAACGTCAGAAAGCAAACGAGAGTTTAACTGAGCTGGGACAGTCAGTACGGAGATTAGTTTATTTAGCTTATCCGACTGTTCCGGGGGATGTACGTGATACATTGGGAAAACAACATTTTGTTGAGGCATTGTCAGATTCTGATATGCGAATCAGAATCAAACAATCAAGACCAGAAACACTGAATGACTCGATAAGACTAGCTGTTGAATTAGAAACATTCAACACGGCTGAAAGTCAATGGACAGGAAACCGTTCGTATTTACGCAACACTGGGAATGTGAATCCCAGAGAGAAGTGTGACACATCACACAATTCCGATGACCAAGGTTTAAAGAAATTGATGTTAGATATGCAAAACAAATTGTCCTTATTACAGAAGATGTTAATCAGCTCAAAAGCGAAAGGTCTGGGGTGCGACGATTTGATGCAGAAAATCGGTATCAAAGCAATAATTTTAGTAGAGGCCGCGGGTTTAGGCAGTCTCGAAATAAACAGGAACATAGTTTTCAAAACGAGAATACCCCAGCTAAATTTGAGAATAGGAATACACAAGGGGGCCGTGGCAGGGCGAGGCCGCTGCGCGGAAAGAAGAGTGTACCAAAAGACACTAAATGTGGAAACATTGGCCTGTCCACTTCTGCTTATGAGGCTGGGATGTATGTCAATGCAGATATACATAGTTTAACAACAAAGTTTCTTGTTGACACAGGGGCAACCCTATCAATTATTTCTGAAGAGCTTTATAAGAAAATTCCACAAGAAGCACGCCCTATTCTAGTTAAAAGTGAACAAGTATTATCTGCAAGTGGTGATAAACTTGAGATTTTAGGTCGAGGTAATTTTCTTGTGAAATTTGACACAAAAGACCTCCTTTTTGAAGCAATCGTAGCAAAAATATTAGTTGATGGAATAATTGGCTTGGACTTCCTTCGCTCACATAACGGAATTGTAGATTTAGCAAAAGAAGTATTGCAAATTAGTGGTAAGAAAATAAAACTGAGTTTCGAAGGAGTCTTTGGATGTATTCGTGTGATAAACCAAGAAACTGTATCACTTCCTGCTAGGAGCGAGATAATTATTTCAGGCAAGGTAGATATCCCGGATGGGAAACGTCTGTCAAAATCAGATTTGTTGGTAGAAACTATAGACTCGTTCTTAAATTCGGATAGAGCATTAGTGGGTCGATCTTTGGTAAAATCGGGAAAAGAAGTTTTTGTCCGAATGATGAATCCATCAGATGAACCACAAACCATATATTCTGGTACGACGGTTGCGCAAGTGGTTCCTGTTAAAGATATAACTGTAACCAATAAAAGCCAATGTCCGGTTAATACTATTCGACATGATCTAGAAGATTTACTGAATAAATCAGATAAATACCTAAAAAAGCACAACCTTCAAAAGTGAAACAACTACTTGTTGAGTACGAATCATTGTTTGCATATTCAGATACAGACTATGGGCGAACAAACGTTGTAAAACACCGGATCAATACAGGCTCCGCTAATCCTATCAAGCAGGCACCCCGGAGATTTCCCGATGCACTGGCTAAAGAGGTGGATAGACAGGTCAAAGACATGCTTGACAAAAACGTGATAGTTCATTCATCTAGTCCATGGTCATTTCCAGTCGTCTAAGCCAGAAAGAAAGACAACACATTGAGGTTTTGTGTTGATTACAGGCGTCTAAATGCGGTAACAATAAATGATGCTTACCCTTTACCGCGGATAGATGACTCATTCGACCATTTCACTGGGTCATCTTGGTATTCAACCCTTGATTTATGTGCTGGTTATTGGCAGGTAGAGTGTGACCTCGCTGATAGACACAAGACCGCCTTTGCAACAAGGTCCGGATTATACGAATTTAGAGTTATGCCGTTTGGACTCAAAGGGGCTCCCGCCACGTTCGAGCGCCTGATGGAAACTGTTCTATCTGGATTGCAATATGACATTTGTCTTATATATCTGGATAATATAATAGTTTTAAGACAATCATTTGAAGATATGCTAACAAATTTAAAGACAGTTTTTGATAGGTTACTTGGCGCTGGCTTAAAACATAAAGCTAAGAAATGTCACTTATTTGCCAAAAGCGTAACATATTTAGGACATGTTATATCAGAATCTGGAATAGCAACAGACCCTGACAAAACTGCATTTATAGATTCTTGGCCTGTACCCACAAATATAAAAGAGCTAAGATCCTTTCTTGGATTCTGTGGGTACTATAGAAAATTTATAAGAAACTTTTCCCAAATTTCGAAGTGTTTGCACAAATTAACAGAAAAGGGGAGACAATTTGTTTTGACACAAGAATGTCAAGAAGCTTTCCAAAATCTTAAGAAATATCTTACTTCTGCTCCAATACTTGCACACCCAGATTTTTCCAAAACATTTATTCTTGATACCGATGCCAGCCACAATGCCATGGGAGCTGTGCTTTCCCAAGAATTTGATGGAAAAGAAAGACCCATAGCATTTGCTAGCCGAACTTTCTCAAAACAAGAGAGAAATTATTGTGTCACATGCAAAGAGTTACTGGCAGTTGTGCATTTCACAAAACACTTCAAGCATTATTTGTATGGCAAACAGTTCGTAGTCAGATCTGACCATAGCTCATTAAAATGGCTTTTAAATTTTAAAGAACCAGAAGGGCAACTTGCTAGATGGCTTCAAGTCCTTAGTTCATATGACATGAAGATAGTACATCGGCCAGGGAAGCAGCATATTAATGCTGATGCACTCAGCCGCATCCCATGTACACAGTGTGGTTTTAATCCAAATTGGGAAACAGAAACATCATCTCAAAATGTTCGGATTTTGAAAACAGATACACCCGGTGAAACGATTGAACTAAACTTAAAGGACAAACAAAAGAATGATAAAAATCTAGTCTTGGTACGAAAATGGGTAGAAAATGGACAAAAGCCAGACATCAAGACAATTACAGGAGAATCAACCACAGTTAAATTATTATGGAATCAGTTTGACTCATTGACAGTTAATGACGATATATTATTTCGGAAACAAGAGGGCTCGAAGAACATCCAGGCAGTAGTACCTATGACTGAAAGAAGAACAGTGTTAGCTCATTTTCATGACAATAAAACATCTGCACATCTTGGTATACGAAAAACACTGGCAAATACAAGAAAACAATATTTTTCGCCAGGATTACAAACGGATGTCAAACGATACGTAACTGGTTGCACATTCTGCTCACAAAAGAAATCACCAAACAGAACAAAAAGAGCACCCATGCAGATCACCGAGCTTGAACTTGGAAGGACTATTAGAAAACCCACAAGACTTGAAAGAGTGGTATCAATGAAAAGGTAGCATGATCAAGAAGTGAATGTAGACGAACCAAAAAGGAAGATAGGGGTAAAGGATCTTAGAAATGTAATACCTATGCCTGTGAAACCGAAACCTAGTATTAGTAAAAAGTTATCAAGTGGTACAAATATTTCTTCAGAGAAAACCTTTGACACGCAAGGTACACAGACAAACCCTTTGACAATAAGAAAAAGTGTCATCACAAAAACTCGTTCGCGTATTGAAGAAAAAGACATCGAAGTCATAGAACAAGTAGAGGGAGAATATTTGTGTGACTGTTATAGTAAAATGTGAATAACTTATAGTTTAGACAAGTGGTACGGAGACTACCTTTTTATAAGTAAATTGAATAAGAAAGTAATTCATGTTGCATTTGGTCTTATTTTATATGATTTACATGTACCGTCCGGTCAGATTGGGGACGTTAAATCCGAAGCCTCATGTTTTGGGAAAAGTCACGCCCTTTGCATGTTAAAGACCCCTTACTTAAGCCATAAGTGCTTTTGGTGTAGGCAAAATTATTTTAAAAATAGTATTCGATATTTGTTTTCCAGTGACAATCAAAATTCCTACTTTGGTATAATGTTCTTTGCCAAATTTTTGATCAAATTTAAGTCAGTTGCACTGCATCCTATAGCTCATTTATGGACAAGAAAACAAGGTCTCACGGCTCATTAATAAACCCTGATATATAATGTATATGTAATGTATGTTCATAAAAGCGAGGACGCTTATTTTTCGGAGGCGTGGGTAAATGTAGTGAAATAGAATAAACACTTTACCGTAAACGCTGTGGTTACCAAGAGTTTGTATACACATGGGAATCCCCTTTTTAAGGGTCTAGATTATAGGTAGAGATCGAAGATAAGTCAGAGATGTTACGAATGAATCGGGGGTATATAAGGAAACCTAACCCAAGGCGTCAGGGCTCTTTATTCCCGCCAAAAGAAGAAAGACGCCGACAAGGTAAATATCTGTTAAATACTTTGATTATTGACGTGACTGAATAAGTCTTTCCAGTATTCTAAAAGGATTAAATAGAGATATTTGTCTGACATTGCAAGACATCGGATATAGAAAATGTATACTTTCATATTTTGAAAAGAAAATTGGGGGTCAGTGTGCAAAATTTTCTAATGCATAATAATGTATAAAACAAAAGAATTCTGAAAGTCAGAGACAGTTTCAAAAACCTGAGGAGTGACCATCCTTAACGCAAAGCTTAACCGGACGTACGGACGGAAGGACGGACAAGGGTAACACTATATGCCCCTTCCACATTCGTGGGCGGGGGCATAAAAAATAGGTTGCTGATCTTGTCTTTTAGATGTAAGTGATTTAATATTTGGGGGAAAACTGGGCTGCTATGATTTTTCATAGTTCAAACATATCCCATGTTTATCAATAAATGTGTCAAAATGAAAAGGATTTAATGACATTTTGTGAGAATGTTTCTTAAGATGTATTTAATGAAATTATTAAGCAAAATGTGAGGGTTCATGGGGAGAAAATTAATAATGTTTTGGTTTGCAGGGACAAAACCAGAGAAGTCCAAATACTTACCAACAACCACCCTTAAAATGGAAGTAAGTGACTTGCCTATGTTGAAAATTTAGAAAAAATACACCTTTATAACCGAAATTGACGGATGGAAATAGTTACTCGCCTATAAATAAAACGCTCTGTTAAAAATGAGAAAAAAAAGAGTTGAGCATAACCCATACTTGAAATAATTATATCACTGTGTGGCATTTTTCTTAATGCATTTTCATGTACATTGGCGTTCTTTTCGTACAGTTATATGTCTTGCAATTTCAAAAATATAAATAAGAATATATAAACAGCAAACATGACTTATTTTAACCTTAGGTACCGGATGTATTTTTTAAGTCCCGGATGTCCACTGCTTTTTATTAACTAAACTTGATTAATTTTCGGCAATTTTCGGAAATTCCACATGACAAAGCTAGATGTTGTGAGACATATGCTACAGTATAATAAACATTTTACATAATATGATACAAGTATTTGATTTCATTTGTTTCTATTAAAATCTGATATCTAATTGTACTATGTGTCGGATAACTCATATTCAGAAAGCCATGTCCATTTTATATATAGTCTTATTTGCTTTCGTGCGTGCTTTTATTTTTTCTCATGACACTGTCACTGTTCTGTTAAAACCGTTTTATTTCAAAATCAATTTTTATGAGATTTGACTTAATTTGCAACTTTGATTAAAATACACCATTACTATATGACCAATTAGGATATCACTGTATATTTATTAAAAGACATAGATAATTCAACTCTAAAATCCATATTCATGTCAATACTTTTCTACCTGTCTACTTATACGGAGTCCAAATTCGTACTGTAATTACAGTTGTCAATTACACGAAGTGTCCCAAAATTCAAATCAGGATTGTCAGTTTACCTACTTATGCTTTGGAAGGTGTTTTGTAAAATATCGTTGAAATGACTAATATCTAGAAATAGTTTATTAGGACGAAGCCGATGAAGCTAAGGTACAGGTTAATTATTAGGACAAGCCTTACAATAACAAGGCAAGCAAGAGAATAATTTAATTAAGTGAAGACGGTATAGTTAACACAAACTATTTATGGCGAAAAGAATGGACAATAGATTAGTATTTGGAGAACATTTCACCACAAAAGGACCCGGCGGAGGATCCAAGGGATGTACAGTGGTACACGAAAAAGATCAATACCAGAAAAATGGAGTTCAAAGTGAAACTGTTTTTACCGTTGACAGGTCGTTAATCCGAGAAACCACCATATCAAGGTATTCCTTGAAAGCAAGTAATAAAATTATTCTGTAGTGAAATAACATTGAGTTATATCTGGAAATTAAGTATTAAAGTGAAAAGTATTTTTTATTCATGATCGTCAATGCGTGATTCGAAAATTTAATGTACAGACATTGGTTTTAACTAAGAAATTTATGTTAATAAAATGAAATGAAATATTCTACTGCACAAGGGAAAAATGCAGTCTCCTATATTTATCTCAATTCTATGTGACATCCTTTTTTAGTGTATTTGTAAAAAATCTGGCGGAAAGTTACTTTTATCAAATATAAATTGGCAACAAATTCAAATCAAGATTTTGACAGAATGCAAGTCTTCCACATGGTTCATATGTTATATAAAAATAAGAAATTTTATACATTATCAATGCATTATATATGGACCTTTCAGATGATACTGATATCATACTCCGACCTTTAAAATTTAACCAGGTCAATATAGTATTTATTGACCTCGTTGAAAGTCTACATTTAAAGGATATAAATCTTTTTCCGCAAATGAATTTATTATATTTATTTACATGACGTCCCTGTCTTGCATTTTGTGATATATAGTTAACAATGAAATAGCCCAGATTTGGACATATGAAGGAAATGTCCGCACAGGAAGTCATCTCGCGTAAATTCTATTAAAGATCATAATAATAATCCTTTTCAGGGACAGGGAAACAGTCAAAGAAGAAGTAGATACAAGCATCAAAGGAAAATCACACTTTCCAGGCGGTTTTCCCGAAAAAAGAAATAATAAAACAAAGCTCAAGAGGAACGAAACAAATGAAGCAAAATCGCCTAATTGGCGGAAATGGACTATTCTCATGGCGGCTTTTATTGCTGTTGCACTATCGCTTGCATTTCCATTCTTCTTGTCCGTGTTGTATGTTGAATGGTTAGCTGAGTTTGGAAAATCAAATTCAGAGACAGCTATTATTCAGTCTGTTTGTGGTGGAACCGTTTCATTTGGAGGTCAGCGTTAACTGTATTTTAGATGTTTATGACAGTTTGTTTATCCATTCAAAATATGTCATCATGCATTTCATCAATCCCCCTCTGTTTGTCACATGAATTTAAATACAAAATTAAAACCAGAAGAACAACAGGAACAACTGCAAGGACTTAAAAATTCAACCACGGTCTACAATCTTCAACAGAACTCCACAACACATAAATGAAATACAAAATCAACAGAAACAACGATTGGAAGTTTTTACCAGAAAATAATGTACCATATCATCGAGAAAAAACAAAGTCATAGCTCATTTATACATTTGTACTACAAAACAAGTGAAAATGAAGGCGAAGAGCAACCAACAGAAGTCGGGCCAGGTGTTCCGATAGAGTGAGTAAGGTATATGGCATGTGTCAAACCCGTTTCAGCTACTTAATTGAACAAAAAAAAACCAAAACAAAACAAAAAGCAATAATAAAAAAAAAAGAAAAAAAAACTTCTAGATATAGGCGAAACATAAATAATACCACCTTATGAGAATATACTTGTAATTCTCTTTTTTGTATACTGCAGTTACCCAACATCTTTATAATGAAAATACCTGGACCGAACATACCAAGCCTTGACCACAGAACTAAATACAACAATAATACAGATAAGCATATCAAAAGGGACACACTAACATTATAATATTGAGATTTTTATCCGTCTTTCAATGAAAAGAAAAATTTCAAAACCTGTACATAACAAGAATGCGAGTCTACTAAAATGAAAGTGCGAGTATCTCCTAAAATGAAAGTCAACACCACATTTTATTTTCACTGTGTTTGTATAATGGTCTAGATAGGAATCAAATTAAAGCAGTTTTTTCTTGATTTATATTCTATAACAGTGCAATCACTGTTTCCATATGAAAGGAAAAGGAATATTAACTTCGTTTACCAAGTTTACATGTTTCTCGAATTTCCTAAATTTTACATTTATTTTTTTTAATGAATTGGTGTATATATTGTATTTTTTTCAATCCAATTTTAATATTTATTTTAAAAATCTTTCCGATAATATGAAATATCATTAAATTCTTGTGAAATACTGAATTATTTGTTTATCATTACAACTTCTATAATTTCAAAAATCAAAGATGCCAAGAAAACCTCAAAACTTGAGTTCAGAAGACTCCAAATAAATTAAGTGTTTAGTTTTGGTATCATTGTAACAAAACTTGAGATAGTATTTAATTTAAGATTTATTTCTGATAGTGTGATATTGTGACAAGTTTGAAATAACCTTGAACTATTGCATTTAATATAGGGTTTATTTCTGGAATCATTGTGACAAAGTTTGGACCACGAAAGAGTTGTATAGCAAGTGGTATGACTGCAGCTTTTACTTTGTCTTTTTCCTACTTCGCCTCCAGCATAGTGTACCTTGTGTTTAGTATTGGTATTGTGTCGGGTAAGCTTACCTTTTAAAGTCTTTATTTAGTAATCATGATTTTAAAAGTCATTGCTTCTCATTGAGAAAGGCCTGTTGTTGCTTCTCGTCGGGAGAGGCCTGTTGTTGCTTCTCGTTGGGAGAGGCCTGTTGTTGCTTCTCGTTGGGAGAGGCCTGTTGTTGCTTCTCGTTGGGAGAGGCCTGTTTTTGCTTCTCGTTGGGAGAGGCCTGTTGTTGCTTCTCGTTGGGAGAGGCCTGTTGTTGCTTCTCGTTGGGAGAGGCCTGTTGTTGCTTCTCGTTCGGAGAGGCCTGTTGTTGCATTAATATTAAAGTTGTGTAACAAAATAATGAGTACAGGGACGAAATATTTGAAATATTTGATTCGATTTTATAGCCCGCTCGGTAAAGTATGATATTCAAACCAGGCACAATGGTCACTCTGCAAGTAATTTGATGAACATGTAGAATAATAAATAGAAGAATGCATTTCTACTGGTATTATGATAATCCTACTTCAAAAAGTACAACAACATATCTGCTGTTTCTTATTTTCTTGGTCCGAATAGGGTCTGTAAGTCTCGTTTTATTTTGGTACCTCCGGGACCAAAACTTGTACCCGGAAGTTGCATTTTAAACAAAAACATATGACGTTTAAAACAAAAAAATTGAACGTCATAATCGTGCAACGTCATATTTTGGCAGGAAACGTTTTCAAATTGCAATTTTATCGTGATTTCTCGGTGTCACATGTCGAGACTTACAGACCCTATATGTACTTTAATTTGCAAACGATACACATCAAGAAAAAAAAGTTTTTTCCAAAAGCTAACAATGTATAGAAAACGGAAATGTATATTGACCCCAAAACAAAAGCGATATGATAACAAAAATAAATAAAAAGAAATAAATAAACTAAAATACATGTAAACATAGTAAAAAACTGAAAACCTAAAAAAAATAAATTCGCACAGTCACCAAAAAAAAATTAATTTTGGCTTCCGTAGTAAAATGTTAGCTGTTGCCAGGGTGTTAAAGTGAGTTTATCAAAACCAATTACATGTAAGTACTTGTCACATTGAAGCATGAAGTAAAATTCATTTTGCAAGAAATTACCAAATACATGAATAACAAAATACCGAAGTGACTGTGAATTTATTTTTCTGCATATTTCGACAACTCATGTCTCCTCAATGCAGATCAAAACCAAAACATTTGGAAGTCCATTAACCGAAAAGCGTGTAAAAGCTGATAGAGAACAAAAAACCAAAGTAATTAAATAGAAAAGCAAGAATTCAGCTTAGGACAGGGCTATGCATGAGGTAGATACTCCTTAGTTTAAAACAAAAATTGTCAAATCTAGATATTGCAAGTTTCAATAAAGTTGGTTTTCGTGTCAGCACCGAAGTACTGACTACTGGGTTGCTGAATACCCTCGGGGACTAAGCAGAGTCATCGACCCAGTGGTAATAAATAACAAAATACCGAAGTGACTGTGAATTTATTTTTCTGCATTTCGACAACTGATGTTAGCTTAATAAAACGGGTTTATATCAAACAAAATGTCGACGAAGTTACCACGAGGTATGCGTCATGTTTTCCTCAGTATTTCTTATACAATTATATCAATTACTTTTGCAGGCTTTTCATTTTCATTGGCTTACGTATCTACAGTTACCATAGTTGGAAAATACTTTCCAGGAAAACAAAGGTCACTGGCTCTATCATTCATTACATGTGGTTCTGGTATCGCCGGGGCAGTATTTCCTGCTATTTTGGAGGAATTAATTGAAAAGTATGGCTGGCGGGGAGCCTTATTAATATTGTCTGGTATAATGTTCAATCTTGTAGTTATCGGGTCTCTTTTCTAATCACCAGTGGAAGAAAGGAAGCAAGAAGGAAGTATTGGAAGTATTCGAAAAATTGGATCAGTGCATGTAAACATCAGGCATATTGTATCTGGAGATACAGAGAAATGCACATCGGAAGTAGCTACAATCTCAAATCAATCAAAACGGAAAACTGTAATGGAAAACAACAACAAGAACAACGTTTTGGAAATAGTAAAACAAATATTTAAAAACCGGTTTGTTTATTTGTTTTTGTTTTAGCTTGGGTTTATGTCAATCAGTAATGTTTTCGATCTATACTTTTTTCTTTGACTATTACCAATCTAAAGGACTTTCACGGTCCGTTGCAGTGACATTTTATTTATATATGAATGTATTGAGCATCATTGCCCGCCTTGCACCTGGATTTCTAAAGCAGTTGCGTCATGTAAGCGTGTTTTCGATGCCAGTATTCAGTTCACTGATCGGCTGCTTATCAGCAGTGTTATTTACACTTTCTGGACAGTCCTTTACTCTGAACCTAGTAGCATCGCTGGGTTATGCTCTGGCAGTTGGAAGCATACGAACATCAACAGTAATTTGTATAGCAAAGCTGGTGGGTCAGCAGAATTATGCTGCTGGTCTGGGGTTGTCGATGTTTCTCAATGGATTCTTTAGCATTGCAATAGGTCCAATAGCAGGCAAGTATTCATGTTTTTGTACCAACATCTGTTTCTGCGATAATTATATGACTGTTAATGAAATATACAGAACAAAAGGAGTACATTATAGTAGTTTAGAGTTATGTATTTTGACATTTATCTATAATTTGCAAAAATTGCAATTGTTCCCGAAAAAAATCATTTTATTATTACCATATTGCATTGTTATTACCATATTATCGCTAATTGCTGTGAAACGTAACAGAAATAGTATATCAATATTCATCTATTCATCCGTGACGTTTCGAGAAACATATTTTTGGTCCTACAATACCTTGCTTTAATAAAATAATATGTTTTCATAGCAAAAGAAACAAATCTGGAAACCCAAATACACTAATGGGTCTAATCCAAATAGGAGTCCAAAATAGCAAGTGATTAAAACACTGTTAGTAATTTATTTTGCCAGGATGGAATTCTCATCTTGCATTACATCTCCTGCTAACCCACTCACATGAAAAACGATCTAAGAATTCAATATTCGAACCATATACATTTCTAATCAAACCAATGCACTTTAGTCAGGATTGTAGATTTAAAATTGCTATGTTCATTGATCGTGATCTTTTTTTTTACTTTTACCCTTCCTGAAAAAACTGAAGCTGCCATATTTCAATAATTATTCACATAACATTATAAGGGATTATTTTGAGAATTCTACAAAGGTGTTTTTAAAAATATTGTCGTATAAATGCAATTTTGAAGGATCCCTTTTCCTCATAGCATTATCTAAAATTTTAATTGTTTCTTCTGAACTTTAAATTTCATCAAGAACAAAGATTCTTATTTCTATAAGAGGAAATTGAGATATCCTGATTTGTATTTTGAGGGTTCTAGATTTTATTGTGTTCATTTACAAGAAACATCATTAGTAGGTAAAGAAAAGTGATAAATTATTAAACATTAAAGATAATAGGATTTGGTCACCTTTTGTACCAAAATATAATTTTGGTTTAGGTTTATGTTCGTTGTATAGATAAATTCTGGTTATTTAGCTCATTATTTCTTCGATTTTGGATATATCATCATAAGTTTCTTAGACAAATAAAGAATTATTTAATTTGCTTTTAAAAAATCTTGAACATAAAAATGTTACTGCAGATAAAAATCTATGTTTCTGATAAAACAACGGCAGTAGAATACCGAAGGAACAAGGGAAGCGATGCCTACAAAAATCGAAGTCCAAAGACATGGCAAAAACGGTAACAGATAAAACAAAGACAAAACTAGGACGTGAGACAGCTACAATGCACGGAAATAAAAAGATAACATTAAGAACTAAGGCACTCATAGTGTGAACTCCCATGAAAACCGGGAGTGACATCAGGTGCTCCGGAAGGGTAAGCATGTCCTAAGACAGCATGCCGAAAAACTATTTTCAGTATTTCTATCTGAAATTTCACACATTGACAGCGTAAAACGATCGTATAATACCACGAAACAGTCCCAGTACATAACTAATTTGTAAACTGTAATACCTTACGATATCATGTCAACACCATAATATAGTTTTTGATGACCAAAATGTAACAGAAAGAGTTTGGGTCACAGTCAGCAACTGTACGACTAAAATTATGTACTCTTTAATTTTTATTGTTTAAATATGCATGATGTTTCTAAATTCCTTTCAAGTCATCAAATCATTTTTAATTACAAAAAACAGGATAACAGCAAACACCTACAATGGCGAAGAACTACAATCACATGCCACAATTTACCAGCAAACTGCACCAGAAATAATGAAAACAAGAGACAAACATAAATAACGATAGGAACTCGGGATAGCCGGACTTGGTACCAGCACTAGCAAAAGCCAGTGGTAGGGTTGAACCGGTTTATGGGTACCCAAACCTCCCCTTTCTCTATCCCGTTTCCCTATATATCATAAAACATGCGAATAAAACAGAATACATGTAGACTACTAACTCAATGACCACTTTCTTGAAACAGAAAAAAGCATATGACAAAACGTAATTTTGAAAGAAGGGTCAAAAAGTGCTCGCCGCTAAACTGCCGGCTAGCTCAAGGAATCTAGTCTGCTGGTAAAACACTGTCGCACTACGGAACCATTCAGTGTATAGTTTAAGTGATTAGACATACAACTTTCACTTGCTTCCTTGTTTATTAACTTTTCCACCTCACTTAGACCCCAAATCGTTGCACATTGTTTAGATCAGCACATACTGCTTTGTTTATCCTAACTGGTACACTTGTTTTAATTTTGCAAGAGTGGCTTGGGATAACAAAAAGGGAATCACCAATTGTTGACCAGATTTGTATCATCCAAACATCCTGTACCAACTCGGTTACCATACAATGATCCATGATTGTATGAAAAAAGAAAAAAAATACAAAATATAGTTCTGAAACAACTACACAATATCAGAAGAACACCGAGAGAACAAAGCACAGATTTACATAAATAAAAATTCTAAGAAAAGACAGAAACAAGAACACTGGAAGACTGAAGACCAAAGACCCGACAGACTTACAAAACACGATCACCTCAAATAAAACATTCACATCTAAAGAACTATCAGTGTTAACTCTAAAGCAATGATACCCGGTGCTCCGGAAGGTAAAACATGTCCTGCCTCATATAAAACACACATAGTCAGTGAGGTATATATGGTATTGAGAGATCTGTTTGATAGCTGATTTGTTAATGCCATTATCTAACCCTTAGACAAAACCAATCAAAAGGTGTTGGCACGTGTTAGTCCCCTTTCTCTTAGACAGTCCCGCGATAATAATTTGAACAGCTTCTGTAAATCTCTTTAATATTGAGCAATAAAAAGGACAAATCGGCACACAAACATCACTAACAAAAAACATACGAGAAATTGAACAGTATCCAAAATCATCTTGATATAGATCAGTGTGTCTCAATTTTGTTTAATGTTTGAAATAGAAATTCCTATTTGTACTTGAATATATTCAGTTCAAATTATAATTTTAACTTGTCCGAAAAGCAATGCGAACAAGGAGGATTTTTGATCGTAATAGATTCCATTTTGAACAACACATGATTATGGTCAGAATCGTACTGACCTCGTTAAGGCTTTATAGTAGAGCGGCGGATATTTAAAAAGTCGCTTATTTAACGAGTTTAAATTACCAAAAAGGCCCATGGAATTTTATTGCTTAATATTGTTTATCAACATCTCAACTGTCAGAAAATGCCTGTCGTCGAGTTAAATCGTGGTTCCGTTGACGTAAAATGGCGACTTTCGACGTTGCCCTGCTATTAAAAATACCAACTTGACTGCTTTGAATGCAATTTTATTTAATTCATCAGTTCTTCTTGAAACTCAATGACACAAAAAACAAAACGTATGTAATAGTGTATTTAAATATGCATCAATACACCCTTAAAGTTTAAATATAGCCCAGTACAAACTTATGCATTTAGATTGATGTTTTTCGCACCTAACTTTTAATCTTGTACATATTTGTTCATTATGCCTCATAATTTTTAATCTTTCACATATTTGTTCATTATGCCTCATAATTGATTTGAAAATTATTTTTCGTAACTATAGGCATATTTGTTTCCAGAATGCATGATTTCTCCACGTGAATTTTTTTATCCAAAGTTGTGTTTTGCAAATATTTTATTCCCGTAATTAAAACGTAATTACCATTCTAAATGTTTATACTGTTCTTATTTGTTCACCTTTTAATAAGAAGTAATTAACTAAAGGGTGTGTTTGTGTATTGGGTGTGTTCGTATAGTTTACATATGAAAATGCGGAAATGTACTTGTTGCGTCAAGTAAGGGTCCACTTCTGCTATGCTAAGCAAAAAATGTAACGGCAAAGCGTTCTAAAGATGTAAACAGCTACACCTTACAGCATATTTTAATTGATTATCCAAGAAAACTCACTTTTTCTGAAATCATAAAAGTGTCTAAATATTACACTTTAAGTAATCGAGTAGAAAATTGTTGACAGAAGAAAATCCAACAAGTCCTGTTGTGCTTTTGTGTGCATCTTTAAAGTTTAGCACCTCTGAATTTTCTGTATGTTTCCTTTTATCGTCGTTTTCTGTTTAAAAAAGTACTTCCTTATTACAAAGTTTGTCAGTTTTAGATCTTTTGAATTAAATTTTGGAGAAAGCATAATATATAAAAGAATTCTAGTTTGGTTTACGACATTGACATCATTGGCGGATCCAAGTGAAGGTTCCGGGGTTGGAGCTCCCCCTTTTTGGACAAACATGTATTTTTAATGAATATCCTGATGTTTTATTAAGGAATACCCGAAATTATTTGAACCTCGTGTTTTTCGGCGAAATATCCTTTCACTTCAAATTGGAACCTTTAAAATTTTCTGGATCCCGCCTGGACAAGCATGCACTTGGATGTTGTTGACGGGTATTGCCTATGGCCGAATTTTCTTTCATTAAGGCATCGCATCCCTTCTTTTCTTTAATGGAAACTGTCATTACTTGGCATAAAGCACTCTTTGATTTCTCACATTTAATGTCCGTTGCCTTCGTGTTTTTGAGGTTTTTTTTCAATAGAACAATGTGTTTTTCGTTTTCTCTTTACGAATTACCCTGTGTGTTTTACACAAAACGAAGCCTTGTTCAAGTAAATAACAAGCAGTTCTTAAGTTAACACGTATGAACCAAACAGATTTTGTTTTCAGAAAACAGTTTTACTTTACTTAAATGCGAAGATCCCGTAGAGGTTAAACAGCACGTAAAGGTTAAAAATAATAGATTACTACTTTCAAAAATAAACTTTCAATTTCGACAAAATGTCAAAAGACCAATTATTCATATGTTGTACTTTGTGTTTTTGTGAATGTCAAACGTATGAATCATTAAGATGTTTGACCCCCCCCCCACACACACACACACACACAAACCAAAAATATTACGAGGAAACAGAATTTTGACGTAAATCTTCGACGTCAATGTATAACTTCAGTCATAATTGTTGAAGACACCATGTAAAAAAGTAAAACACGTGTGTCAAATAAGTTCTTGTACTCAATTCAAATCTATAAGTAAAATGCCTCATTTGACCTTGAGTGAGGTCGAATCCGATTAAAGCTATAGCAGCATAGATCGTACTCTAATGCAATCTCAATTCGGTTTAAGTTCGACTAATACTGCAATTTATTTGTGTGTTGGAAAATCCTTCCCTTGAAAACATTTTTTTGACCTCAAAGTCGAAGGTGAATGTAATAAGAAAGTCAAATGTGCCAAAGATTCAACTTTGCTGAGATATACTTATTTGTCAAATATCCGAAAACTATGTCAAAACATTAGAAGGTTATAGCCCAGCAAACTAAAAGTACAGCTATAATAGCTATTACCTTTGATCCTTAAATGAGGTAAGTTTGGACCATGTCAGATAGCGACGACGGCCATTTTCTAAAAGAACAAACATTACATTTCGTTTAAGATAACAAAATTTCATGGGACTTTCAGGTAATTTAAATTTTGAAAATTTGCCTCCTCTCCGCTGCACAATTAATAAGAGTTCAGGCTCAATATCCTTTCAGTTATCCATGAATTGGGTCCAGTATCAAATGTTTCCGAGGTAGAATGACTGTTTAAGACTTCTGAATGCATTTTGCAGGATCACTGAAAGATGCAACTGGTGACTACAATTTATATACAACATGCCTTGCTGTCACATTGCTCTTGTCAGCGGTGATATTTTTCATCATTATGATCTACAGATATTGGATTAAACGAAACGAACATGGTAGAAATGGCAGAATTGATACCAGAGAACAAAAAGTACATCAAAGTTTAGAAAAACAGGAAAAGTCATCATTTAATACTCGTTTGTAGTTTAGGACAATAAACGAACTTGAAAATTCTTCATTCAACTTCTTATGGATTGAAGCCAAAAAAGCAGCCATTAAACGCTAATATGTGTAATAAGTTATTCTGATTTAAAAATATAATGTGTACACCAACTCTCTGCATAAAAACATAAACAGTGCAGTATTTTATGGACAAATGATACAGATTTTAAAGTTGTAATGAGAAACTTATTGAAAAAGTTGTTAACGCTTTTTCTTTCTCCATTTAATCGTCACTGTATTTTTCAATTTTGTTGTATGACTCTGTTATATGCATAAAATGAATGAGCAATCAAGGATTGAAACATTTGCTATGATCGGCGTTTTAGTTTTTCCCTGAGGTTGCAGTCTCGTTTGAATCTCGTTTTTGAATAATTTTTAAAATTTACCTTTTGACTGATTTTTTACAAATTTATTTATATTGTATAAATTATGTACCTACGACCAGTAGTTTAGAGAAATGAAAAAAACAGTTAATTTTTTAGCAAATTGTCTACTGATCTTAATCAGAAATCAGATAATTATGGGGTACGGGTCATGAAAATGATATTAAAGAAAAGTATGCATTTTCTTCAGATGACATCCTGGCAAGTTCTTAAAGGTAGAAATGTCCAACTATTTAAAACAAAAATGGTGATTTTTGACACCATTTATGATGGAAAATTTGAAAGATTTGAACAAAAAAGCAGTATTTCCTATATCATCAAGGACACCCTGGAAACTCTGACACAAAACTTGGAGGTAGAAATCAATATCTGAGCCAGTAATGGCCTAAAAATGAAACTTGAAAAAAAACTACAAAAATAGGGGTTTCGAAATGATGACATGCTCATAACGAAAGGATATGGCGTAAATTACCTTGAGACCATAACACATATGTTAACTCCCAACTGCAATAATTTAAATACCTTAATTCAAAGTGAGAGAAACACATGTTAGATTAACAACCAACACCAGTAAAAGAACAGAGGAACAAAGTTTACATTAATTACAAAAGTCAAAGTGGAATCGCGTTACCATCACAATATAAAACTGTTAACAGAATAAGACAACGAGAAGATGTCATTCCAATATGCGCTGTTGTTGAAATGCTTTCAATTAATGTTTATGTTGTTATTGTTCACAAGCTTTGAACAGTTGTGTATTTGTTAGGCAACGGGTGAAAGCGATGGTAAGAACACTTTTCCAGTTAATTATTCTCGCTGTTTCGAATGACAGTTTTAGGATATAATGTCGTTGACTTCGTCTATCCGTTCGTTTGTCTGTCTATCCGTCCGTTCCATTTTCTTGTGATGCGAAAACCTCCTATATTTTTGGAATTTAAGCATCTAATTTTGTTGCAAAATTGTTGCGTCTAGTCTGTAGATCCGCGATAAGTCTACATAATTTTGATTCCGGTTTCAATTTCGGTAAATTTCTTTTATATGCAGAAATTCGTTAAAACAGCCTGGAGCTTTGGGCCATGCATGCCTTCATTAGCATGTGCATTTGGTTACATTTCGATAAATGCACAAGGATACGACAGTGAGCTAACGGTGACAACTTTTACATCTCCATTGAATGCGTTTTAACTGTATTTTTGTTGGTTTATTTTTAATACATGTAATATTTTATTTGACTTTCTTATCAACGACTATAAAACTCACATTTATTGCAAACTGGGCCTAAAATGTGCATGATAATGCATTAAAAAATTACACATAAATAATTCAACAATAAAATGCATATTTATTTCAATATATTTCTACCTTTCCCCTGAAACAAAGTTTAATGTATAGTATAATTACCAATGCTGATGAGTTAACATGGCTTCATATAGTGTCTTAAGATTTAATGGATGATACCAGTAATTAAATTCTTCTTTGAAGATGTTTTGTGTTTTTCTGTTTTAATGACATACAAATGATACAACAGGTCAATGGATATACCGCTACATCAAATATCATTTATAAGGATAAATCAGAAAGCTGTATACTAAAGGGAAAACGGAAACAAAACGTGAATTTGTAATGAAAGATAAACTTGTGATTAACAAAAATGGCGGCGACACCCAGGAATGTACACCCGTATACGAAAATGATACAGTTCAGAAAGACTTTCAAAACAAGAGTGTTTACAATATGAAAAATGAGAGCGTTTTCTCTGTTGAAAGATCATCATCGAATAAGGACATAATTTCAAGGTATATTTTGAAAACGAGTATCATTATTATACCCCTCTGCTTTAGCGGGCGATATATACTCTTGGTCATAAATATGAAATATTTTTGTTAATAATTCCTGAGACATTTAAACATCTGGAAATACGAATATTCCGTATTTATGACAAAGAGTACATAGTAATAATGATGTCCGTTCTTCCGTTCGTCTGTTCATCCGTCCGCCATAGGGGTACACACTTTGTGGCGTTAACTCCTGCTAGACCACTTGGTGAGATTCAGTTAAACTTTCACAGAAACACATATTGCCATTGTGCACCGGCTATTTTAAAATTTGATTTTATTTGATTTCCGTTTTTTTTTTGTTTTTTGTTTTGAATTAAGGGGATTATATATTATGGTTTGTTTTTTTTAAATAGGTATGCACAACCTTTGTCAGCTTTTGAGCAATTAGTGATCTTTTATTACTTTTTTTCATAGTAAAAATACGTATATATTTTCCTTTTAGGTGTTTCTGTCACATATTTAAAGCATTTATCTTTATTCAGTCATTCCAAGAATAAAGCAAAAGAACCGTTCCTAGTAAAAGTTATTAGTGATCACGTTATTTTTTTCCAGCGAAAAGGAAACAATGGATACAAGAGCAGGTACTAAAAGCAAATCGGCTAGCAGATTTTTCAGAATGTATGGCAACAAAGCCGTATCAGAAAAAGGCATTTCAGATCCTCGATCTGGGGGCATAAAAATTTTTAAAAGCTTTTGTCACTAATAATGGGCGCTATATTCCTTGTATCTTCCACAACTGTTGGTATTTGTTGGTATGGGTGAAAGTTGAGTAGACCAATTCGCTGAAATCTTGAATTATACATTTATTTTATGAATGTGTTAAATATAAAAATAATAATAATAAAAAAATAAAGAAAATATAAATAAATAAATGAAGTATTAAACGTAATCTAACGTGCATTTACTCCATCTGCTTTAATTGTTTATTCCTTAAGGATGGTCACTCCTCAGGTTTTTGAAATTGTCTCTAACTTTCGGAATTCCCATATTTTATCCATCATGATGCATTTAAAAAAAATTGCACACCGACCTCTACTTTTCTTTTCAAAATATATTTGTATACATCTTGAATAACTTTTTGACAGAATTTGATGAAATTCTTGATATATTTTCATTGTATTTTAAAGGTCGATTGTCTTAATGAAATGTAAATGACAAAAATTTAAGGCACTTATATGTCAAAAACGGGCACACTGACCTATCAACAGTTTTTACTTAATAAAATGATGTACCTATCCATGTTCTTATAAATAAAGAAATTAATTTCAAACCCTTGCTATTATGAACCTAAGGAGTGACCATCCTTAAATAAAAAAAAATTATATTATTTTTTTAAGGTGTCTGCAGGGTATTATTTCCCTATTTTAGAATTTTGTGAAATTTTCTGTGTAGAAACACAATTGTATCATTGTTCAAAATATAAAATTAAATTTGGAGGTCACCGTGCATTGAAGTGCAAAAAATCAAATTGAAAATTTCAGGATTTTACAAAGAAATAATAGGGAAAATGACAATATGAGGTGCTAGCTTTAAAAATCTATTATAGATTTTGTTCATACTTTGCGTGTGTTTTGAATGAATTATAACATTTACATATAAAAAATTAAAATTAGTGGTCACCGTTGAAATAAGAGAGATAAATCTCAAAATGTTAATTTCTCTAGTGATATCTATGTTAAATCCTTTGATCATTTATCTCCCTTGCATAATTTCTGAGTTCTGTAAATCCAGCAACTGACTTAGAGCTTGTGTGTTTTAGTTCACATTTTTGTAATGAAAATGTTGTAAAAATGATTAGTAATAATAATTTTAAATACTTTGGGACTTTCTTCACATTTTAAATAAATATTTTGCTAATTTTTTTAATGAATGAAACCTAAATGAACAAGTATTGCACAAAAATGGCGGAATAATACCACTGAGACACCTTAAGTTTGGACGTACTATCAAATCTTCTGTCTCTTCAGTGCAGATCAAATCAAACTATTTGAAAGACCATACACATAAAATTTTTAAAATCTGACAGAGCACAAATAACCAAAAAGGTCTAAATGTAAATCCAAAATCAGCCAAGGGCAGAGCTCTGCAAAAGGGAGATACTCCTTAGTGTTAAGCAAATTTTTCTTAAATTTATATATTGTTGGTTTCCAGATAAAATCGGTCTTCGCTTCAGCACAGAAGTACTAAACACTGGGTTGAGGAATACCCTAGGGACTAACAGTCCACTAGCAGAGTAATCGATCCAGTGGTAATAATAAACAAAACATCGAACTTACTGTAAAAATTCACTTTCTGCATATGGAAATTTCGATAGTTTATGTCTCTTCAGTTCACATCAAATCAAAATATTGTAAAGACAATAAAACAAAACATTATAAAATCTCTGAGGGCACAAATAACAAAATGATCTAAAGGGAAATTCAAAATCAGCTAAATCAGTCTACCAATGAATTTAATTTAGGTTTTATTTCCGGTATTATTGTGACAAAGTATGGACCACGAGCGTGTTGTAAAGCAAGTGGAATATCTTCAACGATTGCTATTGCTGTGTCTTATTTTGCTACCAGCATTATGTACCTTGTGTTCAGTATTGGTATTGTGTCTGGTAGGTTTTTTTAATGATATGAACTGTTATGTTTATCATACCTTCCGCTTTGGCGGACGGTAAATAGTGGTCACGGTGTCCATTCGCTATTCCATCCGCCATAAGGGTACATACTATGTGGCGACAACGCCTCCTTGACCACTCGGTGAAATTCACTGAAACTTTAACAGAATGTTACCGATTATTTGATTTTTAAATTTCTATTTATTTCTTGAATGAAACAAGGGAAAGGGGATTTAGTCAGTTTTGCTCAGAGTTTTCTAGTATTTATATATATATATATATATTTATTTATTGCTATCTAGAGAATAAAATTTACTTTGCTTTATTGTCAAATTGGGATACATTGAATAATGTTATTAGTAATCGTGACGATGAGTTACTATTAGGGCTATAATGCTATCCGTAAGACTATTTCGTTTATCCAATAATCTAATCAGTAGTTATAGTAACGCAAAACTTTTGTCGTGCGCAATCATTATCACTGGAGTTTTAATATTTTCTCTTTAAAGGTAACCAGCCACTCATGGTAGTGATATAATCAGTGCACACATTAATACTGTACTTTTATATTTATCGACGATACCCGATGATTATGAAACAACGGTAGTAGAATACCGAAGGAACAAGGGAAGTGATTATTACAAAAATCGAAGTCCAATAAAATGGCAAAAACGGCAACAGAGAAAAACAAAGACAAAACAAGGACGTGAGACAGCCACAATGCACGGAAATAAAAAAAGACGACATTAAGAACTAAGACACTCATATGAGTGGTTTTTTCAATTCAGTAAAGACATGGATGTAGCGTTGTTCAACAATTATCCAAGAATTCTGCTCAAACTGGTGCTAGGTGCCGTCTTGAACTTACTATGAGGTATGAGCAAAGTTCATTGTTGAAGGCCTCATGGTGACCCCTTGATGAAGAACAAAATAAAAGCGTTATTCCTTTGCTTGTTTTTACCATGTATTTGTAAAGACTTTTTGTCTCATGTGCATTTATTCCATATCCTTTCATTCACCATATACTTTTAGGTCCGCGATGAATGACAGTTTAAGTAGTTGTTTTTTATAATAACCAGTACAAAGACGAACAATTTATAGAATATGTCCTCGTCTTAATTTTTTTTTATCTAAAAGAAAATCAAATTACCCATTCGTATGTCATATTTCGAATCAAAAGTATATTGCTGTTGGAGAAATGTAGGCGTTTTGATAATTGAAAAATTACGGATGAACATTCAGTTAGTTTGACACCTAGCGGGCAGAACTATATAATTTTTATAAGAAGCATGAGATACTTACTCTTACTGTGATCTGACGCATGTTTTATAAAGTGCTGTGTTGTTCATCTATGTGTGTTATATTTTTTATGTTCTGTGTTGTCTTGGTATCTTATACAATTACCACCTAGATAGTGTGTGACCAAGCGGTTTCTTTCCCCCAAGATATTAAGTTCTCCCGAGAGCTTGTTCGAGGGTGACCTAAATTTCGAGGGGAGAGAAAACGCTGGGTCACACACTATCTAGGGTGGTAACTGTTATATTATATCGAATTTTCTTGTTCACCGGTTGACCTTCCTATGCGACCCAACGCTATCCAGTTGACCCAGCGAAATCTCAAATGTCATGTGACACGATTTGAACAAATCAGATTATATTAATTTAAATGAGTATATAATATTTGTGTTTATGAAAGGTAAAAACAACTTTTTCCTGTAAAAGTAAATCATGTTTATAAAACACTTTAACAATATGATGCCAATAATTAATGGCTAATGAGAGCTTAACAGAAAAAAAGTCAACACAGTTATGTTCATTGGTCAACGACATGACAAATAAAAGATGTTTTATTTCGAAAACAGATTCTCGCCGATTCATTCGATCCGAATAATAATGAAGGTGATATATAACGGTAAATGTTGGTGTTAAATATTGAGACTATACGTTTTATTGCATTATATAAAAATTATAACTATGAGTCTCCGATGAGTTGATTGCAACTTTTTGCTCACACACTATTCATTAAGTTCCTTTGAATTTATTTAGTTGATGATCGAGAAGGGGGGTGTTTTATAATGATAATATCATTTTCATAGCATTTATTTCTGCAATATTTTCCTTCAATCTACTTTTGCAGGTTTTTCATTTTCCTTGGCGTATGTATCAACAGTAACAATCGTTGGAAAATACTTCACAGGAAAACAAGGGTCATTGGCTTTATCTTTCATTACATGTGGTTCAGGTTTAGGAGGGGCAGTATTTCCTGCTATTTTCGAAGAACTGATTGATAAATACGACTGGAGAGGAACCATGCTAGTATTGTCTGGTATGATGTTAAATCTTGTTGTCATCGGTTGTGTGTTTAGGTCACCACCAGATAAAAGAAAGCACAAAAGAAAAATGGAAAACAACGGTTTTCCTTCCAGAACAACTCAAGAAGCCCCGGAAACCAACAAAGTCGTCTCTATTTAAGGAATCACAAGGTGCAGGCATATATTATCAAGGGATGTAGACAATCGCACAACAGAAAGAAATGCAAACACAAATCAAGGAAAAATGAAGACAGTGATGACCGAAAGCAACAATAAACACGTCTGGGAAACTGTAAAACAAATATTCAAAAACCGTTTATTTATCTGTTTTTGTTTTAACTTGGGTTTGTGTCAATCAGTAATGTTTTCAATTTATACCTTTTTCTTTGACTATTACAAATCTAAAGGGATAACACGGTCTGCTGCAGTAACTTTTTTCTTATATATGAACGTGTTGAGCACTGTTACCCGCCTTGCACCTGGAATCCTGAAGCAGTTACCTCACATAAGCGTGTTTTTATTTCCAGTGCTCAGTTCACTGATCGGTTGTTTATCATCGGCATTATTTACATTGTCAGGACCGTCATATACTATGAACCTTTTGGCATCACTAGGTTATGCCCTTGCAGTAGGGAGCATAAAACATCAACAGTTATATGTGTAGCGAAACTGGTAGGTCAACAAAACTATGCTACTGGTATTGGGATGGCAATGCTATTTGATGGAGTCTTTGGAATCGCTGTAGGTCCAATATCAGGCAAGTGGATGTATTATCGATGAGTTTGTACAAGCTTTATGAAACTAAATAAGCATTAAATACAAATCAGCTTAATGTTGTACTAACATGTTGTAGAAACTAAAGCAAAATCGAATACGGAACAAAACAAAAAAAATATTAACAGAAAAAAAAAATACAGCCATACTCAAACTATGAACCAAGACTTCTGGGAATTAGCCTATGATATAATAATATGATATTACTAACACTTTCTGCCATTTTTTTTAAGTTTTGGCTTCAGGTAGATAGACACTAATGCGCTGCGCAATTGGGATATGGGGTAGGTTTAATTTTCGAGCCGGAACAGTAATTTGACGGCTTTTCCTTTGTGACGTCTTAATTGAATGACAGATGTGAAACGCCATATTTCGTTTACTTTGCCGCGTATTAACTCCCTTTTCCCGTAAATAATGTTTAATCCGGAAACCTGGTAAAATATCTCTGTTTTAAGCATGGTGACATATACATTTTTAATTGTAATCAATAAATTACATCATAAACTATCTGTTCACAAATATACATCAATTTCTCGTGGATAAAAATTTCATTTCTATTAAGCTAAAAATTGCCTGTCCATATTTTCCCCGTGCATTCTATGTAAATTTAGGTGAAAAAAATGGCTAAAAATGAGCAAACTTTGATCTCAATTCTAGAAAAAGCAAGCATGGTGACCCATACTTTGTATTACAGATTTCGGATATGGAGGATTGTTCTTCAATTGTTCCGACGTACAACAAAATCTCATGGATATGAATGTAACTGTCTGTCTACCTTAAAGAGCAGTCACCAATAGATATCTACTCATAGTATCTTCCTATATTTTCTTCACACTAATTTCATTTTGGAAAAGTTCGACATTTTTGGGCACTGTATTAGATTCAGATTGCAGAATTCATACAATTTTCTAACATCGTAAAATTAATGTCAGAAACAGAGTGGATACACATGTAGCTTTATCTACTTCAGATTATTACTTTTTCTGCGCCGGAAGAATTTCCTCTCAAAATAGCTGATATGGAGGAAACGGCGTGGTAGCGGTAATATTGTGAGAAAGAACCATGCACTCCTGTTTTTTAGATGCATCATATCTTCACCATGTCATAAGAGACATAAGTTGTCGAAATGGCCATATGCAGAAACTAAATTTACAGTAACTTCGGTATTTTGTTATTCAGACTAGTGAGTGAACCAGATTTCTAAAGTTACAATTTTTCATTTTTTTAATAATGAATACTAATAGTAGAAAAACATCGATTTTCAATGAATAACGGGAAATCATTTAATTAAAACATAAAGGGTATGTTAAACTCAATAAATGCATATGTTGTTATTGAATAATTCTAAATAATTTTTAATTTTTTAATTCGTGCAACGGCCCGTCTTTCTTGGTTCAGCTCTCCTATGCTAGCACATCCCGTCCATTCGGGTAATATTGCTTAACATATTTTGGATTATTAATTAAGCAATATTTGAAAGTAGCTGACCTCACGCCCCATTCTGAATCTCACTGCAACAGTTGCGACCCTTGTGTTATGATAGTGCATAAGGAGCTGCTTTATTATAGGATTAAACAACGTTTTAAAGGAATTTATTGGAGTATAAACGGGACCAATTCACTCACAAACAAATAAAAGTCCGAAGGACTTTTATGATATGTTTGTGAGTGACTTGGTCCCGTTTATACTCCAATAAATTCATTTCAAACGGTGTTTAATCCTTATAATTCTATTAAACTGGTGAGAAGTAAGCAAATTCTTATCTTTATGATGCAAATAACACGTTTTTTGTTCTATATAATTGTCTTGGCGTAAGAATTTATCAGGTGAATTTAAATGTAGTTCGGTCAACGTCGTCTATCAAAAAATAAACGACTTCAGAAATTGCTACCGGAAGACAAAGCAGCCAAACATTTCAGTTCATTTTCTGGTATGCAAATGATATAAGAATTATTAGTAAAGGGATACTTAAAAGCAATAAAATATTAAATATAATTGATACCAAAGACAACCCAGACGTTCATAGAGAAAACGTGGATACCAGGCTTACTTAAATCGTTGATTTATATTACATATTGGATTTTTTTAGAATTCATCAAGCCTTCTTTGATAAATTCAAATTTCATTAAAAGAAATGCGACAAAAAGAGAAAAATTGATGTGTTCTAAATGACACAGGGTAAACTACAGTATTTGCGCCTTTAATGTAGTTCAAGCCTTATAAAAATATCAGACAGATTGTTTTATTTTAAGATATTGTGTAGGTCTCAACTCATATATTACAAAATGATATGTCCCCGATCATCTTTTCCTATTATCAGGCTTTGAAAATCAGGCCGAATTCGATATTTTCCGCAATATGTACAACTAATATATAGGGAATCCTGAGAACATCCTTTTTGTTAATCTTTCATATGAAATAAATATCAGATAAATTTTCAAATGTTTTGGATATTTTAGAGAGATACACTTCAGGTATCTGTGGAGCTGGAAATGTATATGTCATCGTTTGATTTAGAAAGATATTTTATTTTGTTTACATCAAAGAACGTATTTACGGCAAAAGGGAGATGATTCACTGGAGAGTGAATGTGTCAATTTATTTTGACGTAATAATGAAAAGGTGGAGAAAAATAAATTCCGCATCCGACTGATTTTCCAATATGCGCGAATCGAATGCGCCGTGTATTAGTGTCGATCTACCTTAATTTACAAAATTTCTGACTTAGTATAAAAACATTTTAAGAGGAGGCAAATTTATCATGAATTAACCATTTACGCATACAATTATTTCTAATTATTGTTTATATATATATATAATTGCAATGATAAAAACTTTTGAGATAATGACGTCATTAAATGTAAGAACCAATAGTATCGTTCTGCTCTTTAATTCGAAAATCTATCGACGGAATACAATTAGTATGTGTATTTTCCTCAATGTGTATCAACAAAATCTACCGATATACGGATTAGTATAGCGACATGCCATTTTCAGCTTTTGGTTGACAGTCTTAACCGTTCGATTTCCTGTAAAAACTTGAAAAATAGTTATTGACTTTTAAACGTTTGGAGAAAAGCTTGATGTATCCAGGTCAACTTCTAATATCTGGATCAAACGGATATTGCTTTTGCAGAAGTGCTCTGGAGGCTCTGTAGGCTGAAATAACCATAGGGAAGGATGGTAAATATTTCTCAAACGAACTACAGGTTCATTGTTGAACTATTCAATTTGTTTGATTTCAACGCTTTATATATGTTTAAGTTTTTTTTTAAATCAATGAACATGATAATTATGTCGGATGATCGATCAATCAAAGCGATCGATAGTTTCGGAGGGAAATTATGATTGCCTTCAACATAGGCCCTGTAGATTCAAAGTGATGTGATACACTCTTATTACAGTTCTTTTACTGAAGACGTAATATACGAATATTTTTCTGATTATGTTCGTCAAGAAAACATACTGTCTTAAAAATTTCAATTTATACTGCAGGATCTCTGAAAGATACAAATGGCGATTATAATGTATACACTACCTTACTTGCTGTTATATTGTTGAGATCATCAGTGTTGTTTTTCATCATCATGGTCTACAGATATTGTGTTCAACGTGACGAACATTATAGCAATAATAGTATAGTGCGGAGAGAAACAGAATTACATCACAGTTTTGGTAGAAAGGAAGAACAGTTTGTAACTCATTTGTAGAAGGGGTACTAAACACAATACATATAAATAAACAGTAAAAGCTATGAGTATCATTTCTCGTTTATTTTATTTTCATATCTTTGCACGATTCTTCTAACAGATACACGATTTAGTATCCCTACACCAAAAGACATACTTGTCTTACGAAAAAAAGGTTGAAGAGTTTGAATCTACAGTGGGACATGATTTTTTTCTTTGATATCTGTAATGTATTCAAGAATCATATATGAAAACACAAACAGAGAGAGAGATTTTGGTGGATAGAGTGAACCATCACTGTGTTTCTGGTTTTTGTCTTGCCCAAATGAATCATAAATGTATTTCTTTATAAAGTGTGAATGCTTTAAAGAGTCGTTTTTACTACTACGTAAATACGCGAAAAAGATATGTAGACTTAAAAATCTGGAAAACACAACACAACGCACGTTGTTACAATTTAAATGCAATGTACTGGATACAGATGGTCTTTCTGCCTAAAGAAAGAAACCAACACTGTTTACCAAGTGGAAGTTTCAAGTCCCCTTCAAGTTATATGTTTATTGACATACAGCTTTTAGAGTCCAGTCGCATAGATAACTTAAACATAGAAACATTGAGCTGTGTATACAATTTTTATTAATATACGTCCAAAAATCGGTGATCCAATCCAGTTATGCAAAAATCTAGAAATATCAAATCCATGAATTTGATAAAGATGGTCTTTCTGCCTAAAGGAAGAAACCAATTGTGTTATTACACTGTTTACCAATTGGAAGTTTCAAGTCCCCTTCAAGTTATATGTTTATTGACATACAGCTTTTAGAGTCCAGTCGCATAGATAATCTAAACATTTAAACTTTGAGTTGTGTATACAATTTTTATTAATATACGTCCAAAAATCAGTGATCCAATCCAGTTATGCAAAAATCCAGAAATATCAAATCCATGAAAGTTGAAAATGGTTGAGAATGCTCGTATCCACAGAAATAGATGTTAGTGAAAGTATTCAATATATTTCGTTGATTTAACCGGACGACCTTCTTTGAAAATTGACCTATGAGATAACGGAAGAAAAGTTGTTACAATTCATCTTTAAAAAAATATATATAATTAAGCTTGATAGCTCTTACTGCAAAATTGAAATTGAACTGACAAAGGCTTAATCCATTACAGCGTGACTTGTGAAAATAGCTGTAAAATTGATGCATGAAGTGCTATAACTTTTGTGAGAAAATCAAAACTTCTGCAGCAAGTAAACAGATCTTAATACTATCATATCCAATAATTATACAAAGTTTGAAGTGAATTGACTAAATGGTTGTCAAGTTAGTGGGTGAAATTCAAAAATTGCCTAAAATTGATGAAAAAATACCATAAATCTTGCAAAAAAAATTCTAAATTATGCAAACCGGTATTTAGATTATGAGACCATCATATCCTGTACCTCTACAAAATCTGAAGTGACATAATAATTGTCAGGTTGGATTAAGACATGTAAAAAATGCCTTAATATCAACGAATAATGATGCACAACTACTATAAGAAAAATCGAAATTTCACGAAAAAGTATGCAGAATTTGAGACTATCATAAGCCGATCTTCAACAAAGATTGAAGCTGATAGTTCAAATGTATGTCAAGTAAGAGCACAACATGAAAATCATTGCCGAACAATGACAAAAAGTCCAAAAATTTCACGAAAAAATATACAGATCGTGAGAACATCATGGAAATTGGTCTACAAAGATAAAAGTGAATGAACCAAATAGTTATCAAGTAAGAGTTGATCGTAACCCTTGGCTAGCGAAGATGAATAAAACTATTCTAGATAGTAAAGCTCCTTATTGAAGACCTCACGGTGACTTTAGGATGACGACAACAATATAAGCGTTGTTCCATTGCTTGTTTTTATTATGTATTTGTAGAGACTTTGTTTCATGTGCATTTACTCCATTTCTGTCGTTGTTTAAATACTATAAATTTCGGATGGCTGTGGTATGTAGATAACAAAACATCGAAGTCCCTATAAGTCTTGGAGGATGACTAACAGAAACATAAAAAGCATACAGACAATTTGGCAAACTATCATATGTCTCCGCTTTTATTGTTGTTTTTTTTCTTGAAGTCACAATGAGGCCTTCAACAATGAGCGTTGCTCATACCTCATAGTAAGTTCAAGACGGCCACAGGCACCTAGAACCGGTTTGAGCGGATTTCATTAACACTACATACATGTTATTTCATGTCATGCATGCAGAATCGTAAATAAAGATAAAAATAACTGGCTGAGTGCTCTTGCAATAGCTATCATCCATTGCCGGACAAAAAGACAAACAGAAGATAAACACCAAAACAGCCACAGGGTACTCATTGAATATAAAATGCCAAAATCTGAGAGTATGATAGTGTATTAATATGAGAAATTCTCTCAGGAACAAGTACACCATAACTGAAATATATAGAGAGCATACATTTCTCTCACAGGAAATCGTTTTACTGACTCCACACTGCAGTATGTAGCTTTATTATCGGTACATGATAGAGCTCAGTATCATGTATAAAGTGGTTGTTATATTAAATTGTCATGAAAAGTGTGCCGAAATGTTCCATTTACCAAACAAGAGAGGGAATATGCACTAAATTGATTAGTGTCTTATAAGAAGCAGGAGATGCTTACTATACCGGTGCACCTAAACTCAACCACGGTTTTCTATTGGGTATGTGTTGTTTATCTTTGTATGTGTGTGTTTTCATTTGTGTTCCTTGCCGTAATCAGGTTATGTAGTATTTGTATCATTGTTTTACCGATATTGCCATCGTCCTCGGATAATTTGTTTTCATACTGAAGGTTCGGTTCTTACTTACTTTGATGCAATAAGTTGGAAAACAAGAAGTTTGAAGTTTAGAACAGCTCAAACTGAATACACAGTGTAACGGCAATTCATTATATTTATCTTGGGATCAGGGGTATAATTAAGTGCAAATAATTCATGATAAAAATGGTATTTATTGTAATTATTCGAAGTTTCGTTTGTTGTTAAAATATACGGATAATTACTGATGATATCGATAGGAACTATTAGTTAAAGGACCGCTTAAAACTTTACTTTCTTGTGTGTTCTTTCTGTTATAAAATGTTGCAAAAACTGAAATATTTAACTTGGCCCTAGCTTTCGGTCAAGATATATTACTTTGAATTCAGTTTTATGTGTGTTTTGTCTTTTTTCTTGTTAGTTTACTTTATGTCTATAGGAGTCTAGGATGATGTTTATTTCGGTGAACTTGATTACTCTTTATTCAAGGGCCGACTCCGACCTGCCGTTGGGTGTGGGGTTCGAAGATCTTATGGTGGCTTTGAGTTGTTATTACTCCCCTTTGGGTCGTTGTCTCTTTGACACATTCCCCGTTTCCCTTCTTTTTTCTATTATATATGTTTTTCCATTAAAAAAAATATTAAAAATATTTTGGTCGAAAGGCGTGGTCAAAGTAAAATTTAAAGAATATGTTGAAAATATACGAACATATACAGTCGCTATTCTTTCACAAACATCATTAGTCTTAGAAAAAAGATGGGAAACGGGGAATGTGTCAAAGAGAAAACGACCCAAAGGCGAGTAATAACAACTCAAAGCCTAGCCTATTATGATGTCTCCAAAACGTGAGTACAAAATACATATTAAGTAACGTTCAATAGACATGGATGGAAAATGTGGCCTATTACTTTTCATACGTGACACCTTAATTTTACCAAAATACAGGGATATTTTGTTCATTTGTTGCTTTACTCTTTTGAAGTGAGGCAATTTAAGAAATAATTCATGGCAGGTATATGGTTATTGGAAATTTAACCATGGGCTGGACCTTTATATTCAAATTTAACCAAGAGCGTTAGCGAGGGGTTAAATTTACGAATATAAAGGCCCAGCCCAATGACAATAACCATATACCTGCCATGGATTATTTCGATTCTAATATGACAGAAAATGGAATTTTCCATTTTGAAGCGACCTAGGAGAAGGCAGATTTCCAACCTCCATTGCTGTCTGTGTCTATGACGTCATAATACACAAGTTGACGTTTTAAAACAGATGCAAGTTCAAAATTCAAACCGTAAGCAAAACAATGCACAATTTACATGCCTGAATGGCATGATTTAGTTAAAAACTGTTCTTAACCTTTATTTCCTTCATAAACTAAGACGAACAAAATTAAAAAATATTGTTGTTTTTCTTCCCGTTTACTCATTTTCCGATACCATTTGCGCGTGTGCGAAATATATGGTTATCGAGTATTAAACTGGTTGACGATTAACAAGAGCCATGTTAGAATAGCTATATAATTACGTTCTACCTTGCTTTTATACAAAGGTTTGACAATTCCAGGCAACCATGTATTATAGATGACAGTCTGTAAGTGTCCTAATATGGTATATACACTGTTAAAAAATTTAATATTGGGCGAGAGCGTAGCTCGAGCCCAATATTCAATTTATTGACCGTGCATATACCGTATTAGGTCACTTACATACCATGTGATGTTAATATCATGCCAAGAGTCCAGTACATCGTCAAAAAAAAAAAAAAC
>MJUU01026950.1:29641-44750 GCA_002080025.1 Modiolus philippinarum | reverse complement strand
AAAAAAAAAAAACAAAAGCAAAAACAAAAACAACAACAACAAAAAAACAAAAAAAAACAACCAAAAAAAAAACCAAAAAAAAACAAAAAAACTGGTAAACACGTACAGTGACGCCGCATAATGGCGGCCACTAACGGTATATTAATCAGTCACCCGATATGAAATATACACGGTCGGCAAGTAAAGTCTTTTGACTAATCAACGTCTTAGGAATTTACTATAGTCAGAATATTAGGTAATATTAAGTACCTTACATGTATTTGACTTAATACTGTTAAAACTGCCAATTAAATTTTAACAAAGTATGCCAACATACTAGTAACCTGAACTAGGCCAATACGGATTTTTTTTTATATTGGCATAGTCCAACAACAGATTTAAGGTCACTTTACTTAACATCCATCTGAACTACTTTATAAATTGGCTATATTTTGGAACCTGCACGTCAGTAATATCTAATTAAAATACGAGGAAAAAAAAAACAAAAAAAAAAAAAAAAAAAACATTTATCTTAAAAAAGAAACAAAAAAAAACATACACAATTATATAAATAAAACAAGAGTTGTCAGAAGACAACATAGCTCGCCGGGGATTCCAGTAACCTCACTGCACAATAAATTCGAAAGTAATAAAAAGCTTTCTTCACAGGAAAGTTACATATCAAATATAAACACCCTATCATTAAACAACTTAATTCTAGAAGCAAAGTTAAAAGTTTAAAAAAAATTGCCCTCAGGGCAAGATCAAGGTCAAAATGTCTACAAATTTGGTATCACGAGAAAGTTCTCACAATAATTAAGTTACATACAAAATATAAACACCCTACCACTAAAGGCTGAACTTCTAGAGGAAAGGTTTAATTTTTTTTACAAATTCCCCTCAGGGTAAGGTCAAGGTCAAAATGTCTACAAGTATGGTACCAGAAGAAAGCCCTCGTCATCAGGAAGTTGTATACCAAATATGAACACCCTCCACTAAAAGCCTACCTTCTAGAGGCAAGGTTAAAGTTTTTTTTAAAAATTGCCCTAAGGGCATGGTCAAGGTCAAAATGTCTACAAATATGGTACCATCATAAAGGTCTCATCATAAGGAAGTTACATACCCAATATGAACACCCTACCACTAAAAGCCTACCTTCTAGAAGCAAGGTTAAAGTTTTTTAAAAATTGCCCTAAGGACAAGGTCAAGGTCAAAATGTCTACAAATATCGTACCACAAGAAAGCTCTCATCATAAGGAAGTTATATACCAAATATGAACACCCTACCGATAAAAGCCTACCTTCTAGAAGCAAGGTTAAAGTTTTTTAAAAATTGCCGTAAGGGTATGGTCATGGTCAAAATGTCTACAAATATGGTACCATTAGAAAGGTCTCTTCATAAGGAAGTTACATACCCAATATGAACACCCTACCATTAAAAGCCTACCTTCTAGAGTCAAGGTTAAAGTTTTTTAAAAATTGCCCTAAGGGCAAGGTCAAGGTCAAAATGTCTACAAGTATGGTACCAAAGGAAAGCTCTCATCACAAGGATGTCATATACCAAATATCAACATCCTAGTTCTTCAGGTCTCCATTCCACAGGCCAGGTTAAAGTTTTGCTGACGACGCCGACGACGCCGACGCCGGGATAATGACAATAGCTCTCCGGACATTCGTCCCGGCGAGCTAAAAATCAGTAAACGCACCAAAGGTGCGAAAGCCGAGTTGCGAACATTTGTTATTTTCATAAGTACATCATCTGATAGGCAAATAGTTGCATATCAGCATTTACCGGTAAATTCTTTTATTTCAATCAGAGATTTATAATGGAACTTTTGAGGAAGTTTGACTTTGTCCTAACTTGACTAAAAGTAAAAACATTCCAAGTTCCTTTCCAAAAATAAAAACTTTCGGCAGGAGTTCTCCCTTAAAATCTAGTTTTTTATTTTTTTATTATTGCTGAAATTGAAAGTGTGTATCAGAATACCTTTTTTCTAATAATTTCAGTTTTCTAGTTTGGTATACATGTACATAGCAATTAAAATCTCCACTATCCATTGCTACTTATTTCAGACCACCTCTCCAAAAAAATTTGGGCAGGGGTTCCCCTTATAATCCAGGTTACATACTGCTGAAATCAAAACATTCCAAGCCTCCTCCCCCTTTTCAAAAAAAAGAAAAAAAGTTCCCCTTATAATCTAGTTTATACATATTTCTGAAATTGTGAAGCAGAATTTTATTTGAAAGATTCAGTGTTCTGGTTTGGTTTCCATGGCAACTAAAAGCTCCGCTATCCATTACAACCCATTAAAGACCGCCATCCAAAAAAAATTTGGGCAGGGGTTCCCCTTATAATCCAGGTTATACATGTTGCTGAAATCAGTTTTAAAACATTCCAAGGCCCCCTTTCAAAATAAAGATTTGGCAGGGGTTCCCCTTATAATCTAGTTTATACAAATATCTAAAATTGCGAAGAAAAATATGTAGCAGAATACTGTTTTTCTAAGATTCAATCTTCTGGTTCGGTTTCCATGGCAACTAAAAGCTCCACTATCCATTACAACCCGTTTCAGACCGCCATCCAAAAAATAAATTTGGGCAGGGGTTCCCCTTATAATTCAGGTTATACATGTTGATGAAATCAGTTTTAAAACATTCCAAGTCCCCCTTTCAAAATAAAGATTTGGCAGGGGTTCCCCTTATAATATAGTTTATACAAATATCTAAAATTGCGAAGAAAAATATGTAGCAGAATACTGTTTTTCTAAGATTCAATCTTCTGGTTCGGTTTCCATGGCAACTGAAAGCGCCACTTTCCATTAAAACACATTTCAGACCACCATTCAAAAAATTTATGCAGGGGTTCCCCTTATAATCCAGGTAATATGTATTGCTGAAATCAAAACATTCCGAGTTCCCCTTTCATAAAAAAAAAATGGCAGGGGTTCACCTTATAATCTAATTTATATTGTGACGGAAAATATGTAGCAGAACACTTTTTTTCCAAAGATTCAGTGTTCTGGTTTGGATTCCATTGCAACTGAAAGCTCCACTATCCATTATTGAGCAGGGGTTCCCCTTATACTTCAGGTAATATGTATTTCTGAAATCAATAATTTACAAAAAATCCGAATGCACAAATGTATTTTTTTTCCATCTAAAATTCTATTTTTACTGGACATTGCAAAAAACTTTTAGTAATATTGAACACTTCTTCATATTAAATTAATTACCTCCCTTAGTTTTATTACCTCCCTTTTTTGAATTCTGACTTTTCATTCTATCTAATTTGTAAGTTATTGACACCCAAAAAAAGTGTGTTGGTGAACATAATTAGAACTATAAAATGAATTTATATATTCTAGCAGTATAAAAACTTCTTTTGTATGAACAATAAAATTTTTTTTAGCTCTTTTCGTTATCAAATAATACCGAACATGTGATTTTAGGCTTCATTGAAATGTTTAATTTTTGTTACATTTTTATAAGTTGTGACCTTGACCTTTGTTGCACAGACCTCAATATTGATAGAGTTCCTCCTCTAATCATAACTCATGTCTATGCCAAGTTTCATTTGGATGTGTAATGTGGTTCTGGAGATATTGTGTGGAAATGAATAAGTCAAATTTTTGTTCTATTTTTAGAATTTGTGACCTTGACCTTTGTCGCACAAACCTCAAAATCAATAGGGATCTTCCTCTAATCATAACCCATGTCTGTGCAAAGTTTCTTTTAGATATGACATGTGGTTCCCAAGATATCGTGCGGAAACCAAAAGTTGACGCCCCGACGCCCAGACACCATTCATCAAATTATAAGCCGAGTTCGACTTCGTCGCAACTCGGCTAAAAAAAACACACACACAAAACCAAACAAAAAATATAGAGCTGCACTTTTTGGAATCAAAGTAAATCACTGTGTAATACTTTCACCCCAGGTCAGTATGACTTACCTCGGTCCTATTACTTTGTCGATATGAAAAGTATTAAAAGCCTAATCTTTTAATTGCTTTAATTGCTTTCAGTTTATCAACAGTACTTTTTATAAATTCATGGATTACGTCACCACCTCAGGAGTTGTCATTTTTTAAGGATTTAATGTATAATTTTATTTCATAATTCTAATATATAAATAATATGTTCATCAACATTGAAACTATCGGCATCAGGCTTGTACTCGTCATAACTATCATTAGTGAATGATGTAATTTTTTTTCTACTATTCATTTGTAATTTGACAGTCTGTGTTTGAACTTTCCAAAATTTCCCAAAGCTTTCCTACACTATTGTTCGAATTCATATTTGTATTTTAAAACTTGAATTCATTTGAAACCTTTATGAAACCTTTCTTTATAAAACTTCATCTATTTCGTTCCTTATGAAAATGCTCTGCTCTTTTTTGATCCAAATTTTATTATTTACTTTTGTGTTTTAATTATGTTTCTGAAGATTTTGACCTGAAGATTTTACACATATGCTGGCCTTTCACTGATACTGCCGATGTCTACTGAAATACATGACGACTCTTTACCAAACCATTCGGGAAGTTTTGAGTTTGATTTGTCTTTCGTAGCGCGACAGTGTTTAACCTGCTCACTAGGCCCCTTGAGCTAGCCAGCAGTTTAGCGGCGAACACTCTTTGACCCTTCTTTCTAAATTACGTTTTGTCACATTCCTTTCTTTTCAAGATAGTGGTCATAGAGTTAGGAGTCTACCTGCATTGGGTTTTATTCGTATGTTTATTATACTGTAGGGAAACGGGATAGATAAATGGGAGGTTTGGGTACCCATAAACCGGTTTAACCCTACCGCTCTCTTTTGTTAGTGCTGGTACCAAGTCCGGCTATCCCGAATTCCTATAATTATTCATGTTTGTCTGTAGTCTATTTTGTGTTTTTGTAGTGCAGTTTTCTTGTTGTGGCTTGTGATTGTAATTTTCGGCCATTGTAGGTGTTTACTGTTATCTTGTCTTTATAATTTCTGTTTTTATAATGTTTTTGTTTTTAACCATGTTAACACTGCGAGCAAACCATCTCGGGATAAGTTATGTCCATTTCTCGCTCAATTTAATTGGATATTGTAAGAAAAATGATGTGTCGCTTTAACCTTTAGTTTCCCTTTAGCTGCCTTTCGAACCCCCGTTAATGATCACTTTGTCATTGCTGGAATCAATATAAATGCTATCAATTATCAATTAAAAAATTAGAAAATTCTGACTGACAGTTATACATTGTGTATCATATGAAAGCTGAACAATCAACTTACAGTCTGATTTCCCCGTATATTCCCTGTATAACTGCTAAAAAGCACCGAATGTGGCGTGTTTTCCAAAGCCTGATAACAGGAAAGGATGATGCGGGACATATCTTTTTCGTGCTTTTTTGAACCAACATTACATTTTGAAATAAGAAAAAAAGTCTTAATCTACCTTAAATCGTGTTGTTTTCATTAATTTCTTTATTTGTAATCATGCGTGTTTATATATTTTTGTTTTCAGACCCTGTACTGGAAAAATTTCGAATCTACGATTTGACAGAATTTTCATCTTTGAATGAAATACATCATTATTCTATGACATCACATGTTATTGTCTTATGAACTCTACAAAAGGGAAATTGTTTATGATACTGTATGTAAGAATACATCGGCAAACAAATACCGAAGCAAAATTTCAAAATTCAAAAACACGGTAATTCATTTCAAACACGAATTGAGACGGCATAAAAAAGAAAAAAAAACAAATAAACAAAAATGAACTAGAACGCCAAAAAACTAAAGCAGATAGCAGTGTGAAACCTTACAAAAACTGAGATATCACCAGATGCTACGGAAAGGTGACAAAGTCATGATCTATTCCATGTGTGACACGCGCCATACTACCAGTGGAAAGTCCATTTTGTCGCAGTCGGTGTTTGTAAGTCCGGTAATAAACTCTGGATCTACCCAAAGATATCAATTCTCATCTGTGAAATGGAAACATTGAAATGGTCTGAAAAATCATGGTGACGACCGTAAATTTGCAACAATGACTGAACATACCTTTGATGTATAATTTTTTGAGACAATAATTTCGCTTTTTGACCAAATCGTTGTACAAACTACTGGCACGCCAATAACAAATGAGTTGTGAAATGTAAACCCAATATGCCGGAGATGTTGTAATATTACATACTGCTCTAAACGTAGAGGCATAGGTCCAGGTATGATGCTGATGATGGTGAATCGGTGGTCTCTGTAATTTCGAGTTCATTTGGGTTTACAGGATGCAGATTATCCTTAAATTGAAGATAGTTTAATGAAAGAGCATTCGGGTATATAAGATGAAGGTCATCTTTAAATAACATGATACCGAAGTTGCTGTTTATTTGGATTCTGCATATGCGCATTTCAACAACTTATGTCTCTTCACTGCAAATAAAATCACAATGTTGGAAATCCATATACCAAAACATGTAATAAGACTGATAGAGAACAAATAACTAATAAAACTAAATAGAAAAGCCAAATTCAGCTAAGGACAGAGCTATGCAAGAGGGAGATATTCCTTAGTTTTGAACAAAATTTTGTTAAATTGAGGATTGCTTAATGAAAGAACGTCATATATATAACAGAAGCTGAAACTAAAGGACTTGTAACGACTAACATGTTGTCGTTTTTCTGAACTAGCCCTTGTATGAACCTGGCTTCATAAGAACAAGGAAACAAATCTGCTAGAATTAACCACAATTTGTCTCCATATGTATCTCAATTGTCTGCTGGAAAACTTGTCCTCCAAATTCTTAGTACAAACTATGTTATCAAGAAAGAATTCCATCATGCGATGACATCCTTCTATGTAAATTTTTTGTGTGAATTAGTGTAATGTTAAACAAAATAGGTCCCATCTTTACCTATCACTAAATATGAATATCCTTTTTTCGCCCTATAAAGTACATACTAGATAATTCAACTCTAAAATGCATGTACATGTCCATACATCTTTTTTATCTAAAGCTATAAGTCACATATTGTTGTAATAGATTTTGTTGACTTAAACAAATCGTTTAAGAAATCAACTTTTGCAAGTGTATCTTATAATGAATGAATTTTAGTACATAGAAGTATTAGGACGAAGGACATATAGCTTACACGGAGGTTATTTTTTTAGGGCAAGCCAGAATACAAAACAACTTGAGACACAAGATAGAACACAAACATTCATGGCGAAAAGATTAGTAGTGAGGGAATGTACAGCTACTACAGAGAACGGAAGTGGATCTGAGGGATGTACAGTGGCGTACGAAAACGGTCAATATCAAAAACAAACTGTTTTTACCGTTGAACGCTCGGCAAGAAAAGAAGAAAAAATATTGAGGTATATCTTAAAATCAAGAATTATTACATAATAACAAAAGGTGCAGATTGCTCTCGTTTTAATTTCTTTAAGATCACACGATTTATTCGATATTCAACGTCCAAACGCTTTGTTATATATTCACTATTTTACAAAAGGATATGGAGTAAATGAACATGAGACCATAACACATATGCTAACTCTAACTGCAATCATTTCAATGAGCCGTATGGCCATTTCGGATATTAATTCCTCGTCAGCAGCACTAGAGCCCAAACATAGGAAATCCATAATTTCAAAAAAATGTTAAAAATGCATACAACCAATCGAAATCCGAGTAATTATACCCCCACTCGTGAGTGGGTGGCATATTTGAATACCCTTGTCTGTCCGTCCGTCCGTCCGAGGTTCGTTGCACTTTTCTCAGCTACTGCAGGGCCTATTTTTTTCATATTTGATATTTGACTTTATATATAGGAGGAATGTGCCGTATGCGATTTTGGCCACGCTATGATATCAACTTCCTGTTTTGCTGGACTTAGCCATTTTTACCTTTATTGAACAAAGTAAAAATTTTTGTCGCACTTTTCTCAGCTACTGTGGGGCCGATTTATTCCAAATTTGGTATTTGACTTTATATATAGGGGGAATGTGTCATCTGCCATTTTGGTCACCTTATGATATCAACTTCCTGTTTGGCGGACTTGGCCATTTTTACCTTTATCATACATAGTGAAATTTTCATCGCACTTTTCTCAGCTACTGCGGGGCCGATTTATTCCAAACTGGTATTTGACTTTATATATAGGGTGAATGTGTCATCTGCCATTTTGGTCATCTTATGATATCAACTCGCTGTTTAGCAGGACTGAGCCTTTTTCCCTTTTTAATGTGTAAAATAATACGAGTGGGGGTATACTTAGCACGACAACGCGTACAACCTCATGTTGTATTATCAAATACAGTTAAGGACAATAAAACTACCATGGAGGGAGTTCAACCTGAAGATTACATAAATTTGGATAATACAATGTAGTAAATGAACAAAGTGTACACATGAGAAATAATCTCATGTACAAGTACACCATACCTAAGAAAAATAAAAAGCATATATATCACGTATATTGATGCATGTTTTTTTTAATTTTTAGCATGTTTACAATTGTAGTTTGAAATTTGAAAGCTATGTGATGAAATATCATACTGCACAAAGAAAAAGTAATCTCTTTTATTTGGCTCATTTCTATGCAAATGTGTAGTTGTTTGGCCATAAGTCCACAAGGTACTTTTTAGAAATATAAGATGGCTGTAAAATCAGATCAGAATCTCGACACGTCTTCTACATGTTCAGATATAAGTATAAAAATATTAAGCACTAGATCAATCAAAAGTAAAAAGTTCAAAACTGAAAGATAAAAAAAGAAATCACCTTAAGCGAATGAACTTTGCATCAATTTTATATTTCTTAAAATGACACCATTTGTCTCAAAAAGATAAGGTACTCTAAGGTCTCTTTTGGCCCTAAAATTGAAGCATAATATGCAAGTAAAACATTGGTCCTAAAACCTATTAAAATAATCATATTTTTAAAAAAATATAATATGCATTGCAAATATTCAGCAGTAACAAACATATCCATCAGAAAAAAATCATTTTTAAGAAAAAATGGTCAAAAATTTTCTGCAAACGATTCATTCTGTCAAACATTGGCTGCATTAGAATGAAATGCTGCTTAAAAGTTTTTTCAAATAATTTTTAAATGTCTGCAAAATTGCTTTCTGGTCCAATCATGCATCCGCATTCATTACTATAAACATAATGTATAAGCATTGATAATTTTATTGCATATTGAATACATCTGTAGTACCCTACTCGCACTTAAATTATGTTAGGTTTAAACCTTTGTATAAAGCTGTTGTTTTCGACCCTCCATAATAAAATGTGCAACATGTCTCACTTAAGGATGTTCGCTGGTCAATTTTAAAATAACAGGATATCAATTAAATCTGATTTTTTGTTAGAAAATTGAAAAAGAAATAATTAGAGCCGAAAAAATTGATAGGTTACCGATGAAATTTTTAAGATACAAGTGTTTCAAAAATGGCGGGAAACTGAACTCCTCTGCATTTTTCATAGGTTTAACATGAGCAATGTTTATCCAATAATGAATGTGACAAAATAACACCAGTTGAATAAAATTTTGTCAGAATGCTCCCAAAGATATACGAAATGAAATAAACGAAAAAAATTAGGGTCACCCGAGCAAAATATTATTAAGCTTATGAATGGATAAAACCAGAGAAGTCCGAAAATCTGACATAAATGCATAAACATTACAAGCGAACATTCTAAATTTTTAAAATTCTGAATTTCGTAGATTCTAAGGCCAAATTACGTCCTTATTTTTTCATCTTCCTTTGTGATCATAGTATGCAGATTTTAGGTATGATTTGGTTGCCATATATTATATATGTTTATTATATTTATTTAGTGTTTGGAAAAAAAGCAATAGTCTGTGTAAGTAACTATCTCCTTTAAACTTCATTTGTAATTATGGTACCCATTTCAGAAGCGGGGAACAAATTGAAGAGAAAGCATGTACTGAGATAACAGGCAAACTACCAATGCCAGTCATTATCCCCGAAAATAATAGACAACAAACCAAACCAAAGAAAAACAAAATAAATGCAATTGCAGCAAAGTTACCCAGTGGTCGAAAATGGATTGTTCTAATGGCAGCATTTATCGCAGTAGCTTTGTCCCTTGGATTTCCATTCTATTTATCCGTGTTATATGTTGAGTGGTTAACTGAATTCGGAAAATCCCATTCAGAGACGGCTGTTATTCCATCCGTTTGTGCTGCAACTGTTTCATTTGCAGGTCAGCGCAAATTGTTACTGTACAATAGTGTATTTTGTAAAATTGTTGACAGTAAATTCAAAGTTTGCTTACCTAACAAAAGATAACCTGGCATATTTTATCAATCAAACTACGTTGGTCACCATAAATACAAGTTAGTATAATGAGGCAATAAAAATATCGTCAAGGGAGAAAAAAATCATCATACACCAAACAGGAAGCAAAAAGAAGAAAAAAAAATAGAAAAGTAAGTGAGAACCGAACTGTCAATCCAAAAACGAATAATTCAAGGACAATGGCAACATCGGAAACAACAAAGAAACTGAGACACAACATGAGAACTGCACAGAAAAGTAAAAAGAACACACGCACACAAAGATGAACAACACGGAACAAATAAAAAAACCATGGGTGAGATCAGATGCACCGGTGCAGTAAGCATCTCTCCTGCTACTTATAAGACACCGGCCGTGTAGAACATGTCAACTCAAGTAGAGGAAACAAAAATTAAGCTTTTAAAGGGAAAGATCTGTTGTCATCTTGGAAATAGATACAAGATTGTGATACCGTAAAACTTCTGATTAAGACCCCAAGAATCACATAGCAAGTAAGCATCGTGAAAAAGGTTCCAGAGGAACGTGTATCATGTATTTTACGTATGACCAGTAAAGTTATGTACTTTAATTTACATACGAAAATTAATCTTGTTCGTGGGAAAAAGAAAACTTAGGGCTTATGTTATTACGTGGATAATGATGAAACGATAAACTGTGAATTAGTTTCTACATATGACCATTTCGACAACCTTTGTCTCTTCAATACAGACCAAATCAAGACATGTGGTTGTCAAAAAATGAAATATCTGTAAAAGCTGAAAAAAAAACAAATTACAAATAACAATGTAATAAAAACAATGTATTTGAATGAGAAATTAAATACTTTAAATATATAACTATTAAATCTATTTCGGAGAATAAAGAATTCAGTTAAACCGTATTGAAATAACTCAATTATGTATTCATTTGTATAACATTAGAATGTCTGTACTTTAAAAAATTAAAGGGGAGGAAAACAACAAAGTTGAACAAACCTTGTATTTAAAAGATGAAAAAAAAAGGAAATGGGGTAAATGTCAAGGAGATAACATCCCATCTCCAGGTTAAAACAACCAAAACAAGGCACCTAGGGGTCACCGTACGGTCTTCAACACATTGAGGAACCTCACGCCATATAACAAGCCCTAAGTGGCCCCAAAATGGGGCAATAAAGTGAATTAATCAATGGAAACAAAGTATTTCATTTAAAAAAAAAAGAAAAAAAAAACAAAAAAACAACAAAAAAAAAAACAACTTTGATCATCAATTTTTTTCAGTGAATGAGTAAATTATTGTATTTATCAAGGGTTTCTATCTGGTATCATTGTGACAAAATTTGGACCAAGAAAGTGCTGTATCGGAGGTGGCATATCTGCAGCTATTGCCATAGCTGTGTCCTATTTCGCCTCCAGCATTATTTACCTTGTATTCAGTATTGGTATCGTGTCTGGTAAGTTTAGTTTACAATATCACAAATCATTATAAAATTCAGGTCAACATTGTTTCTGATAAGTTTCCTAAATTATGTCACCAATCAGTATTCGCAATTCAGGTTACCTTGTATTGGTTTTGTGCTTCATAAAGTGAAGTTCAAAATGTCACCAATCAGGAATCATAATTATTGCCTTCTGTAGTAAAAGGTTCTATTGATTCATAAAAATGAAAGCCACTGATGATAATAAAAACAGAGGTGAAGGTATTGTAATATTAAAATCCAGTTTAAAGCTCACAATGTGAATCAATTAATCTAGCTACAATGGTGACCCTGCAATTTTAAGAAGCCAGTTAATGAAAGCAGCTATCTCGTTCCACTATCGGCCAAGTGCGAATCGAGCCAGAAATTACTACGGTCAACCAGCGATCTTATATCACTGTCAATCATTGAATCCGGCTTATTTATATTTTGAAAACAAGAATAAAATTACTTTAGAAGTAAATTCCTTTTTATAATATCATATTTGAAGTTACGGTAGTCTAAAAAGGCAAATTATCACATTTGTTTACTTTTTAACGCGTATTTAAATGTCTATATGATATCCATTATCAATGGACTGAGAATCATTAATGCCGTCTATTGTTATCAAATAAATGAAGGTAGCGACTCATAAGTGCAGTCAACTATATTTATACATTTTGAATAAAAAGTTCATTTCAACACATGGAGTTTTTTAATCAGAAAATGAACACATTAAGAATACTTACTTACATGTTTACGTTATGCCTTCAGTAGGTATTGAGATTACCCCAGGTTTTTAATGTTTTTTTTGTTCTCTCTTATTATTGGTATTGCAATGTTTAATATTACCCTAAGCGGGTAACACATTGTTAAAATGCAAAACCTGCATGTGTTGAATAGCAGCAATTGAGAGACTGCGTTGAAATGAAATACAGCTCTATCATTTGATATTTTTCTGTTTAGACGAACTAAGGGTTTATTGTAGACTCTTTATGATATATCTCTTTCATACATGTGAGCATATATTAAATTCTAAATCCTCTAAATGTTTGATATTAGCTGAACTGAATGACAAAAAACTTGATAAATATTCTCCCTTTTCTTTCAAAAGCCAAGCCCAAAAGGCAAACATACAACGCAGTTGCAAAACAAGCAGAAAAAATTGTGAAACGCAATGGACCTGACTTTGTATAGGTATTTCAAAGGAAATGGTGGAATAACCGGTTGTGTGACGCTTTCTTTATGGTAGTGTCCGGCAGCAACTAAACGGCCACTGCCAAAGATAAGTGGCAGACAGTAAAAAGAAATGTTTATCTTAGTATTCATAAAGAAACGAACCGTGAATCAGAGTTTGGACCGAACCTTCTACCCTCTCACGGGACTGATATCTATTAAATTCTTTTTCAATGATCGTAGGAGACAGAACCGTCTGAAATAGTTTTTTGAAATAATCTTTTGTTAGGCCCTTTAAACTTAGTTCCTCGTCCAAGGTTGCCGCCAGCAAGGAATACAGCTATAAGAAATACATCATGTTCAAAGATCTCCTCAAATTCGCCGAAAACAAGTCAGTCTTATTGGATCGTGATACGCCATGGGCATATATATATATATTCCTCTTCAAAGTTTATGATTTTTATGCTTCCAACTCATCAAAGATAGCCGCTAGAATTGGCTTCTTAAGGCACGTGGTAACAACGGTTCTCATTTTGTCCTAATGTCGGCTTTCCATATCAGATGCTTGCATCGATCATTGAATCTAAAGTATTGGAAATGGAATGCATTTCTATTTCCATAATGCGTTACTCGTTTAAAATGTTATGTTTTGAAAAAGGGGATACGGGACATTTTAATAAGAATATGTGGCGAAAGAATTAAAGAAGATACAAGGTGTTTCAGCACAAAGCAATGCATGAACAATCTAGAGAAAATAATTAAGATATGCAAAGGGGGCTGGGGATTTATTTTCTTTTTGAAACCATATTAATAATATAAATAACAAGCATTCTCAGAGTTTACAATTGCAGTACATGTTGCATAAATCAATTACACAGTTAAAAAACTTTGTAAACATAAAATCAGCGAATTTAATTTTAAAAATCACATTGTCTGAGACCAACGCCCATCATAACATCAAAAATTGGTAGACTAGAACCAAACTCGCACTTCATTCACGATTCATAGTAAGTAATAGACTCACATACCAAATATCAGATGAACCTCTGCAACAGTTTAGAAAAAAAAATCCGAAAAATTTATATTTCAAATTTTATAAGTCAAAGCGCTATAACTTTGTAAGAGATAATTTTATCCGGATGTGACATTCAAATACCCGTGAAATTTCTCCCTTTCACCAAATGAATCAAAAATGGAAAACATTTTACGGATCATGTTTCATTTTGTTTTAAATGCAGTAAATCACGACCTCGGAAACTTTTTCATTTTGAAATGAATAAAACGTTAGAACTACGTCATAAAGCCTTGGATCCAAACCAAAATCAAACCTGGTTTGTGAATCATGGTAGCAAACAATATACCAAATATCATATGAACATCTTCAAACACAAAGTAAAAAGTGATATAGACGGCGAGTAGACGAAAACAGAACATACGGGCGGACAGAGCACAAGCCTAAGAGTTCCTTTCAGTATCGGCGGAAGAGAAATTATAGACTGCAGATGTGTTTTACCCGGCTAAATTCGACACGAAATTAGAAAAACGATATCCAGAAAAGGGAATTCCAATTCCCGGAACACCCGTCACCCTTAAGGAGTAAGAAAGCAATGTATAAAATAGTACTTTTCACTCATGTTAACAATGAACGCGCTCACTCTAGTTTCACATATCAATTAAGCATTTTTTTAGCTTTTTACTTTACTGAATTTCGGGATTTTTCTCTCATTTATCATAATATTTTGAAAGAAGCTGCGTTTCCTTTATTGTGTCAAACTCATATGTTCCCAAACTTATACTGTGGAAAATATCTACAAAATTGTTAAGATATTATGACACAAATACCTGAAAAGGAAAAATGTGTATTTTAATAGATTGTAATTGGCGTAAGTCTGTTCTGTACAGATATTCAAATACTTATTTGGCATTAATAATTGTGACGCTGACTTCGATAATAAACACCAACAGGTAAATTACCCATTTTGTTGGCATGAATAATTGTTTCATATATATTAGATGCGATATGGAAAAGGATTGATTGTGCGGATATGTAACACCGTAATTGCTTAATTGTAGCTTTATTAGAATATTTACATCTGCGTTACTTCAAGTAGCTCTGCACGAATTTTCGTTGTTGTTATAACCAGTTGAAAAACGAAAGCAAGGTGGATTCGATTTGGATTTAAATACCCAGGATGTTTGGTACACAAGTACTTAA
>MJUU01026950.1:7279-26643 GCA_002080025.1 Modiolus philippinarum | reverse complement strand
AAAAAAAATGGAAGACATCCGAAATATGTATAAAATAAAAAAAAAAACGAATCACCATTAGGATCTTATCTTCAGATTACAGAGTAATGTAGTATTTACTCTCAAGGTTTAGAAACATATTTGTTGTGATATTGTGAATTTAGTCGTTATTTCAAGAAAGCAAAAGCTTGTTCACTACTTTTAAAAAATCTCTTGCTTGTGTTCAATCACCTAAGATTATTATATTACTGACCGAAATGCAAAAGTATGCCTGACATTTGAAAGTAAATAACTGCAAATTGACAAGATCATCACATAAATTTTACTCCGTTCTTAATTACATCAGTTCTGTTTCCGCTAAGCACATTTAAAATTTAATAGTATTCAAGGATGTCGAAAACAAGATTCGAATATCAAGTTTAAGAAAGAAAGCACGAATTAAAATGTAACAATAATGATCTTAATAAAAAAGGATGTTTAAATACATTGATATATCTTTGATAATTTCTGTCCGCGAAATTTAATATGTGCCCGATACTCATATTTTCAGTGTGAACATAAAATACTTAAAAACGGATGGCTTATATATATTTTTGTAAAAGATACAAATTCCGGATATATTTCATGTAAAAAATGCAAATTCCGGATACATTTCATGTAAAAATGCATATTCAGGATACATTTCATGTACAGTCACAAAATTTAAATGAGACTTACTGACCCTTTTGCAACGTCATATATCGTTATAATGAAAATGAATGAAAACAACAGGCCTTATACCCTCCCGGGAGATCATCTGCGGTTTAAAGTTTAAATTGCTGTCTGAAAAATCTAAATGTATTTTGCAGGATCTCTAAAAGATGCAACAGGTGACTACAATTTATATACAACATGTCTTGCAGTTACAATGTTCTTATCCTCGGTGGCATTTGTCATTATAATGATCTACAGATATTGGGCTAAACATAGAAACAGGAGAGAATCAAAAGTAAATCCAAGTTTAGATAGACAAGAAGGATTATCACTTGAAACGCATTTGTAATGCAACGATACTTAACCAACTTTTCCTTCAATTTTTGTTCTTTTGCATTGAAGACAAAAAAGGAACCTCTGTTCGCTTGCTAATGTTATTAATTCCTTTTCTGAAAATATCCTGTTCCCTTATGTACGAAAAAAGTCAGTGTATCCTTTAAAGGTCTCTTTAATATGATACATTTCTAATTATGAAATTAAACAAACATGTACCTGAGAAGCTTGTTTTTTATTGTCACGAACTGTATTGTTTCAAAGTATTTTGGTTTTTTCGATTCCTGACTAATGCAAAGCTAAAGACCGAGACATTTTTCATAATCGTCGTAGTTATGCAAAGTCAAACTAAGAAATCACATCTTACAAATCATGTTAAATTATTTGTTATTTATTAGATTTTACAAATTTTGGTCAACAGTTTTCTTAATGCTTTGTTACTACCTTCACTGAAGAGACATAAATTGCCAAAATGGCCATATATATATAAACTAAATTTTCAGTAAATTCAGTATTTTTCTGATTATATATGAAAAAGAAAGGAAATTGGGTAAATGTCAAGGAGACAACATCCCATATCCAGGTTAAAACGACCAAAACAAAGCATCTAGGGTTCACCGTACGGTCTTCAACACAGTGAGGAACCTCACACCATATAGCAAGCCCTAAATGGCCCAAAAAGGAAAAAAGAAGTGAATAAATCAATGGAAACAAACCACATCCAATAAACCAAATATCAAGAAACTAAAATTTGATAAGAAGACAAGGGCAAGCCAATGACCAACATATTCCTGACTTGGGACAGGCGCAAAAATTGCGGTGGGGTTAAACTCGTTTTCTTGGATCCAAACCATCCCCCTATGTGTAGTAAATGGCTAAAAATAAATACACGAACACACTCATTAGTTAGTATTTGTAATTACAATAAGCAATGTCGCAGTCAGTATAAAGGCACGAATAACTAAATACCGAAGTTACTGTGAATTTATTTTCTGCATATGCGCATTTCGACAACTTATGTCTCTTCAGTGCAGATAAAATCTAAAATTTTGGAAGACCATTAACTCAAAGATGTTCAAAGACGAAATGATGAGAAGTAAAAATTGATAAAGTAGCATTGACGAATATTCAACTAAATTTTTCCTACATCAAAGCATCAATCAGGTGTTATATCTTGTGTATCTAGATCTTTCATCAGTTAACTTTGTCAGTTAACTTAATGTTGACGATCCCACATCCATAAGCAATGAATTCCGCACAACCGGTACAAGGGACCGTCTTGAACTTGCTATATGATTGATTGATTGATTGAATATTGTTTAACGTCTACTCAGCAATATTTCAGCTATATCAAGACGAGAACAAGTTTGTTAATAAATAATCACTTTGGGGTATGGAAAGGGCCATGGGACGGGAAATTCTGACTGCCACTGGAAAAGTAGGGTGAAATCGTCAAGGGCGGGGAATTTAGCCTTGTTGCCGATCACCTACGGACCACCCATAAAAGAGCTTGCAACAAGGGTTCTTTAACGTGCAGGAAGCGTGGCATTTCTTCCAACACGTGGACCTGAGTTTACATCCCATCCGAAAGATGGGTTGTGTATTTATTAATCCCGCACAACCACGGAATGGGTCCTATTTCTATATCCCAGGACCCTCGGGGTCAGCCTCCGTTTAGGAGGGGTCACACCCCGCAAGCCGGAGATACTGGGTCCTATTTCTATATCCCGGGGTTCCCTCGGGGTCCTCTGTTAGGATGGCTCATACTCCAAGCTCAGAGGATGCTGCGGGCCTATTCTTCAGCCGGGACCGCGCACGGCGGAACTTGCTATATGTAATCATGACTAAAGCATTGTTCCCCTTGCCTTGATTTACCATGGAGTTTAGAGACTTTGCCTGATTTGTAATTAAACCTTATCCTTTCATTGTAGTTTTAAGACTTGAGTTTGTCTCTCTTGCAGTGAGGAGTCCGTAAAAATATCCCCATGCTAACAATATGTGCTCTCTTTTATATTTCAGTATTGGTTTATGTTCTCTATTAGTTTTTTTAAATCTTCTATTTTATGATCTTCCAAACGTTTAGATTTTATCTGCACTGAAGAGACAAAAGTTGTCGAAATGCGCATATGCAGAATTCAAAATCACAGTAACTTCGGTATTTAGTTATTTATTAATTTTATGTTGACAACCACTTATCCATGAGCAAAAGAAAAAAAAAAAAAAAATTCAACACTACAATAAAAACTAAAGCATATGATTTTGACTTCACTATTCTGTTCTTGGCGGCGACGTTCTTCTATTTCTATACTATATTTTATTTTTGTACGATGTGCACTGGTTTTTTTTTCTACCTTTTTCGATTGAAATCACAGCCAATCAAGGATACAGATTTCGTGAATTGATAGATGTAAGAAGTTTTATCGGTAATTTGTATGAATTTCCTTCGATCAACAGATACTGGTATTTTCTGTATCACCGAACTGGACACTATCACGAAAATATCGGGTCACTGTGAAGGCGTCACGTGCTGGTTGCTATGCTGACGTCATGTTTTTGTATTATTTGTAGTGTGCATACGCGTAATGACGTTGTGCGCGATATTGGTGACTCTTGACGTTACACTAATTTAACGTCGTAATTGCTAGCGCAAAAGTACTTCATCGCGTGTTTTTAAGCATTTCTATTGAAAACGCAGTTGCTTTGTACAATAAGACCTGTACAAGATCGCGGCCTATTCAGTTTTCAAATGTCGTACATTTGAAAAATCAAAAAGATATGGACGGACGTGGGGTGATAACATTTGTGGCTAGATATAATATTTTGTTTGAATTAAAATGTCTTTATTAAAGAACATACATTATTTAATTTCCTGTAGCTTCTAATATATCAAGGTGATCTGATTCATTGATTTCTAAAAATGTCATTTTCAAAACACGAAAACAAAATATGCCGGATAGACAACACAGGAACAAAAGCGAAAATATTTTTCAACAATCGAAATTTGAATGCTTCGTTCGGTATTTGTTCAAAGTAACACCCTTTAGCAACCTCTGACCCTTTCTCATGAACTATGCCCCAACCATCTTTTCTATTTCTTTTCAATATTTCTGGTTCAGATGTTACTTTCATAAAATAATAATCAAAATTAGAGTCGTCAGTGTATAATGCTACAATAGTACTAGGTTGAATGAGACTTTTAAGTGATACATCGTTGTTTGTTATTTCACTTGGTTCATTATTGCTGGTTTCTTTCTCCATACATAGTTTTCTACTTTTACCAATTACAGGATTACAACAATTTTCAAAGTCCACTTCGCTACAATGTTCACAACTGTAACAGGACAAGTCACGAACCAAAAGTTCACTGGGTTGATTTGTGGACATAATTTGGTGAATGCATCGGTTCCGAGGTACAGGTTTGTACCTGTCTACTTCGTCACATGATATTTCCTCTATGTATCTGAAATAGACATTTCAAATAATTATCAAGTACCGTGACAGCCGTTTGATTTTTTAAGTGAAGCGTGTTTACTAAAATAGATCATCATCATCTTTTACACGTTTACACGTTTTTCAGTTAATGGACTTCCAAATATTTTGGTTTGATGGGACACAAGTTGTCGAAATGTGCATATGTAGAAAATAAATTATTCTGTGGTATTTTGTTATTACGGATCAGCAAATCAGTAAATTGGGGAAAACAAAAAAAAAAATGAAGCATATTTTATATTTTGCTGAAATCCAATCATTTCTGGTAAAAAGTTACAATATTGAAGTTGTAATTATGGTTCGTTATTATCTGCAACTTTCGAACACTACCGAAAAGACAGATTGAAGCTAATTGCGGCTAAATGAAGAAAACTGTCAGATATTATTTCGAAATTATGAGATAGTATTTTATTTTTACGAGGTAATATTTCTTAATTGTTAGGTGTTGTCTCATATTTGCGAGATATTACGTCGTTATTATGACAAATTAGTTCATAATGATGAAATGTTGTCTAATAATTAAAAGATATTTTCTCAATATTATTGGATATTTTCATGCAAATAACGTTATATTTTCTCATTATTTTCAGATTTTATCTTACAATGATTGGATAATATTTCTTAATTAGATATATTGTCTCATATTTATGAGATAACATCTCGTTGATATGATATTTTTTTCATAATCACGAGGTGCCTTTTCCTAATTACCTATTGATTGTTAGATATTGACTCAGATAGTCAGTCACAGTTATGAGATAATAACTCATATTTACGGTAATTATCTCATGAAATTAACGTTATCTAATTATTGTGAGATTATATCTCATATTTAAAAAAAATAAACTTTTTATAGTAATGAAATAACATAGTATAATTATGAGATAAGACGTACCTCATAGTTATTAGATAATATCTCGTATTTATGAGAGAATATCTCATAACATTATGAGATAATATCTCGTTTTGATGAGACAATATCTCATAACTATGAAATGGCAAGGTAACGTATTTCTTTTTTTACATGATATTTTTAGGTTGCAGCAACACGCTATCGTAAATTGTGTTTTTAAAACCGCATAAAAGTGATACATGCAATCAAAAAAGAATACCTAAAAATTCTTCTTTTGCAGTTTCCTCGATTTTGGGGTTGTTGCAATTTCCGCTGTGCAAAGTCATACAAGTCTTTTGCTGATTGAATGATCTCCTTGCCTCTCAAAATTGCCATGTCAGTCATGTTTTTATCAAACCTCCAGCAGCATCTTGTGGTCCCTTTCCGTGAGACGTTTTAAAATAATTCCGAATTATTTTTGTGTAGCCAAGTTTAGAAGGAGCGTTTGCGATAGATCCCATACAATGGCGGCTCTTGTATTAGGTCTGGCAACCATCAGTGAACTCGTGCATTAGTTTCATAGGAAATTGATTGAAGGTAGTCTGAAACTATTTTCTGAACTTCATATGTAAATTGACTGTCATGTGTAAGATCAGGACTTATTGTAAATAAATGTTCTGTCACAATGTTTGGATTTTCAGAAGTGCTATCAACTCTGTCATATTCTAGTATTGCGTGCCTATAAATTATTGAAACATGTATTGTAACTTCTGTTTTTTTGGAAATAGCTGGTTTGAATTTCATCTTTTTCGGTACAAGAAAAGTTCTCAGAAAAGTCATGAATACAAATACAGTGCCTGGGCGATAAATTTTCAAATAAATGTTTAAGCTGACCAGACTTCCAATTTGCGCGAAATTGATGAGACGGAAACGTAGAAAGGAGATCTTTAAAGTAACTGAACATCTCCCCAGGCGATGTTTCTTTTTTAACCAAACAAAGTTTCCGGATTTCTTTCTTGTTTTTAATGTTAACTTTTACATATTCATACCTTGTCCAATGCACTTTTGGAGCATTTTCTGAAACATCGAGCTCTTCTTGTCTGAGGGTCAAAAGATGTAATCCGCATTTGTCACATTCTCTGTTTAAACATTTGATATGAGGAATTTCATTTTCACTTTCACAAAGTGTTACTTTATTTAAATCATTTATATGATCAAAAACAGGAAATTCTACAGAATCATCGTCCTTGTTTAACTTTCTTCGGAAATCCATACAAGATTTAAATAACGTGCGCGCCTCAATATGGTACCTGCAACAGCATGTATTGCGATCTTTTGGGCGAATAGGCTGAACATAAAAAGGTTTACACCGCTCAAAGGTTCTTTGACACATTTTTATTTCTGGATTTTCCCGTTTGAAATCTAAGTATACCTCAGTCTGAGTTTTCTCTAAAACATGTACCATATACCGTATATACTTTTTCGGCCCAATTCGAATTCGCTTAGTGTCATTTTTGTTCCCTGTTGGACGCGAGTTTTTAGGTAGGATCAAAAAATTATATGCAGCTTCTTTATGTTGTTTAGAAATTTTGTCGCTTCTTGGTTTTCCTACATGTTGCAGTCCAAGACGATTTTTCATTATTGAGTACTTTAGTACGGATTACTTTTCCACCGGAAATTCGTCTAAGAGGCAATCGTAATTTTTTAGCTAGCCTTTTTTCACCTTGTTTTTATGATGTACATTAGTCCCGCTAACAGATGCGCAGATGACATTTACTGAAGCTCTAGCATCATTAGATCTCTTTGATTTTACTGACTGAATTGCAGTTTTCATGTCACAAAGAATAGACACGTAAATTATAAAATCTTCTAAATTTTCTGGAGACGGTATTTTGTTCATTGAGACAAGCGAATCTATTGTGGGAGACCTTCTTTCTAGATAAGTGGATATGACGGCTTTTCTTTTAGTTGGCGTTTTTGGCAGGCTTTTAAGAAGCTTTGATACAGCCATTTATCGTTTACAACGTCATAAAAAGTATCGACATGGTAACCAACGTGAAAAATTTGAAGCTTGTATGCCCATTTGGCGCCATATACGGGCGAAAAATGCGAAGAAGTATGTGTGCATCTGTAACGCGTTACAACACACTAGAGTATCAAATTGGCCAGTTTGGTAATATCGTACTCCAAATATTTCGAAGTTAATGTAGTTCTGATGGTATATTTTAAATCTACACAATTTTATCTTTCATTTGATATATAATTCATATATGTTCATCGGCTACAAGGCTAAATTCCCCGCCCTTGACGATTTCACCCTAATTTTCCAGTGGCAGTCAGAATTTCCCGTCCCATGGCCCTTTCCATACCCCAAAGTGATTATTTATTAACAAACTTGTTCTCGTCTTGATATAGCTGAAATATTGCTCAGCAGACGTAAAACAACATTCAATCAATCAATCATAATTAGCAAATAGTTGCTTCCAAGCACACGTTATTTAAAACAAATAGGACTGCTGTTGTCGATTTCAGGAAGACGTTGTATTAAACAATCTCCTATCGGTAATTCACTAGATGATAAATAAAACTCTGTGATAAATTGAAATAAGCTTAAATTTCTATTTTAGCGCAGTTAAGCTATTGTTTATATCAATAAGTTATATGCATTTTTCATTAAACGTATTAGACGTTACGCGTGGTATTGGTGATTTTCTGAAGACGCAAACAGATGTGACCGAAATTGTATTTACGATTTTTATATATATATTGATGAACATATATGATTGATTGATTGATTGAATATTGTTTAACGTCTACTCAGCAATATTTCAGCTATATCAAGACGAGAACAAGTTTGTTAATAAATAATCATTTTGGGGTATGGAAAGGGTCATGGGACGGGAAATTCTGACTGCCACTTGAAAAGAAGGGTGATTGATTGATTGAATATTGTTTAACGTCTACTGTGCAATATTTCAGCTATATTAAGACGAGAACAAGTTTGTTAATAAATTATCACTTTTGGGTATGGGAAGGGTCATGGGACGGGGAAATTCTGACTGCCACTGGAAAAGTAGGGTGAAATCGAATGGGGCGGGGAATTTAGCCTGCAGCCGATCACCTACGGACCACTCAAAAAGAGCTTTCTACAAGGGTTCTTTAACGTTCAGGAAGCGTTGCATTTCTTCCAACACGTGGACCTGAGTTTACATCCTATCCGAAAGATGGGTTGTTTATTTATTAATTCCGCACAACCCCGGAATGGGTCCTATTTCTATATCCCGGGGTTCCTTCGGGGTCAGCTCCGTTTAGAAGGGGTCATACCCCGCAGCCGGAGATACTAGGTCCTGTCTCTATACCCCGGGGTTCCCGGGAGGGGGGGGGAGAAGGGTGAAATCGAAAGGGGTAGGAATTTGCCTTGTAGCCGATCACCTAAGGACCATCCAAAAAGAGCTTGCTACAAGGGTTCTTTAACTTGCAGGAAGCGTGGCATTTCTTCCAACACGTGGACCTGAGTTTACATCCCATCCGAAAGATAGGTTGTGTATTTATTAATCCCACACAACCACGGAATGCGTCCTATTTCTACATCCCGGGGTTCCTTCGGCGTCAGTCCCGTTTAGGAGGGGTCATACCCCGCAAGCCGGAGATACTAAGTCCTATTTCTATACCCCGGGGTTCCCTCGGGGGATTTGCTAATTATGTATCACTTAAAAAAATAGCTAGTCACTGAAATATGAGAATATTATCTGGCTCGGTATGAACATAGAAATAAAACACGGCAAGATATAACTGAAAAAATATTAAGAAAAAGTCAGTAAAAAATCAAGCGCTGTGGTAACTATACGTTTATATAGTCTATATAGTTAAATTTTTATACTTTAAAGTTCTCAGTTAACCTCGAACTTTAAAATGAAAACATGTTGATTATTTAACTATCTCGATGTGAGAAATATACGTACAGCTCATTAAAAAAAATTTTGCAGTTGGAGTTAACATATGTGTCATGGTCTCATGTTCATTTACTCCATATCCTTTCGTAAAATATGTAATAAACTTGAAACAATGTTAGAGACTTTATATCTTCTGGTTGGTATAAATCATGTCATCGATTAAAGTTTGATAATCGGTCGTTTTTTCAGTGAAATTGAAAAAAATACCAACAAAAGAAAGTCTACTTTATATTTAAAACACACATATACTGAGTTTAGGGAAAGTGACAAAAAAGCATTGTTGTCGGAAATGTCAGCAATCGATGTTTTGTTATTATCCAATGACCTTGCGTATTTCGTATAACAATTGATCTGACAATTATGCAAATGCAGAGTAACAAATTTTAATAAAAACTCCCTCATGTCGCTTGAAAATTTTTAATAACGCAAGGACTTTGACAAACAACAACATTCATTTGAAAAAAGAAAACGATTTAATGTTCTTCCTTTTCGGAAATATTTCAGCTATATATCAATATAAATAGATTTACAAATGTAAACAAATTTGATGGTATAGAGAAAATCCCGGGGGGTAGAAAAAAATGTGATTGTCAGGATAAAAGGGAGGGGATGTAACAGTCAGGAGCTAGAATTTAGTCATGCAACCCGTAAGCTTTGAGAAAAAAGACCCCACAGTACTAAGAGGCATTGTGTCTAGATTAATTTTCGCATTGTTCCTCTTTCTTGTCGCATTTGTTATGTCCACAAAAGGCAGGAGAAATTAATAAGCTTTCCAACGAGCCCTCATAGATCTCTAGCTCATCTGAGGCCTGAGTAATCAACCTTTAAAGTTGGTAGTATAGATTCAGTTTGTCTGTTTATTTACATTTTGAGAGTGGGCTTGTTGGTGATGTGGAGTCCTCCGGTTACAGGGAGAAGGTGGCAAGGAGGTGAAGAAGCAGGGGAAGGCCCAGAACAAGAAGCCAAAGGAGAGTGCTGGTGGTTTAGACGTGGATCCACCAACTCCAAAGATGGTGAGTAAACTTTTTTGTCTTATTTCCTAGAATCAATCTGATAGAAAATTCGTATAAACTTTTCGCCCAAACTTTCCGGCTATAGCATATAGCATATAGGTGATGATTTTCAATTTCTCTTTTTTGGCAAAAAAGGACACTTCCTTTCCTCAATATCTCATTTAGATATTACCACATGGATTGTACTTTGTGGATAGAAATCTAATGCAAAAACCCGCAAGTTTCTATCTGTAACCGTTCTGTAGGCCTACCTAGACCCCCTATGTGATCGACTTAGTGTCTAATTTGACATGATCCGGTAATACGATCGCTTAGAAATTTGAAAATCGGCCCCATAGGAGCGGTATTTTTCACGAGGAACGTTTACATAGCTTTTTTGTTATATATGCTATTCTCTTCAAACTTTGTATGCAACAGAGGGTTAAGTAGCCTAACTGCCATGCAAAGTTTGGAGACTCTCCAGCAAATCTTTGTCCGTCATCATTGTCTTGTTTTTCTTGTTTCTATCTTTAATAACCATTTAGTAAAACGTAACCCTAATCTAACCCTAAATTGTAAATGTGACGGTCTACGTTAAGAAGTGATCGTCTACGTTAAATACTGTTATCGTCTACCTTAAAAAGATTGTTTGCTACATTGTTTGACATCTACGGTAGCAATTAACGCGCCTATCAAGCATTAAATATGTCTCTATGGGAAGGTTTCAAATGTTAGTTTTCATGTTTCTATTTGTAGCAGAAAAAAAAGTAAAAAGGAACCCTAAACTAACCCAAGATGTGATCCCCTACATTAATAGTTGGTTTGTGATCGTCTACGTTATTCGACTTAGTCATTTTTGGGGTATGTGATCGTCTACTTTAACGGACTTTGTCATTTGTTGTTGGGTGTGTGATCCTCTACGTTAAACGACTTTAAATTGTTTTTATCCATATAATCGCTGAGTTTAAGAGTTCTCTTGCCTTTTTTTTAGGTCAGACCACCACCAAAGAGGAAGCTGACCGGGTCAACTTTGATGCTTGAAGACCAGTATGCCATGGCAACACTATCAGGACGAAGGTACATCATCTTTGAGGACGACAGGTTGTTAGGCTGTGTCCAGAAGAGGGCACCACCTGCTGAAAGAGAAGAAAGGAGGACGACAGGTTGTTAGGCTGTGTCCAGAAGAGGGCACCACCTGCCGAAAGAGAAGAAAGGAGGCCGCCACCAACCCCTGTATCGCCATCAAGCTCCAGCACCAGCTCGGAGGATGAGGCCGTATTTACCATTAACCCACTACAGCATAAGAGGTTTTATGACTTGGATTACAATGACGAAACCCCCGTAGGGCTGGTCAACTTAGAGTGCATGCCTAATAAAAAAATGTGGATGGGAAGCATTACCACATCAACAGAAGTGAGGTGCCCTTCTTTACTTTGATAGCGACTATGAAGAAGAAACATCGATGCTCGAAAAGAAGACGGCTTCAGCTGAAGAGGAGAGAGAAGCAGAGAAGACGACAAGGAAGGTGTCAGTGGTACAAGAAGCCGTCCCCCTAGTGTCAGAACAGAGGGTTGATTCAAGACAGAAGGCAGGAGTACATGGAAAGCATCAGGCGGATGAGGGAGGACTTTAGAAGACAGGAGAGAAAAGATGAGAAGAGTGAAGAAGTCCACACGGACATTGACATTGAGTCGGTAGGAGATTATCAGTGTAAGTGTATTCATAACTTGGTAATTTTTTGGGATATGTGATCATGTACGATAACGGACTTTGTCTTTTCATGGGTATGTGATCGTCTACGTTAACGGACTAGTCATTTCATGGGTATGTGATCGTCTACGTTAACGGACTTAGTCATTTCATGGGTAAAGGACTTTGTCAGTTTTTCGGTATGTGATCGTCTACATTAACGGACTTAGTCATTTCATGGGTAAAGGACTTTGTCAATTTTTTGGTATGTGATCGTCTACATTAATGGCAGGTGATCGTCTACGTTAACGGAATGTCTTTTTTAATGCCTTGTGGCACAGGTGTAATGTGATTCACTTGTCGTCTTAAATGCTTAGCAATAGAGTAAAGACCTGTTTAAACATTGAATTAACTTCCACTTTCTCCTTTCAGCGCCCGGGGAAGAGTATGTGCATACGACGGAAGACAGGAGGCAGCTTAAGGATGATGAGGCGGAGGAAGAGGTACTCGATGATGACAGGGGAGTTAAGAGATGATGAGGCGGAGGAAGAGATACTCGATGATGACAGGGGAGTTAGATGATGAGGCGGAGAAAAAGGTAGTCGATGATGACAGGGGAGCACCGCACGGTGAGGATGAAGAAGACATGGAGGGCCAAAGGCAAGAAGGGGAAGATGACGACGACAAAGACGGCGAAGTTTTCCAAGAAAACCAGCGGAAGCGCCGTATGTAATGTTATGTAATGTCTAATGCACTTACCCTTTTTACAGAAACAAACACAGCACGAGTGTCCCTTATGTCCGCGTGAAGTAGTCAACGTCTACCGACATTTGATGTCCGTCCATGGTTGGACAACGGAGGACATCAGACAAAGGAAAGAGGAGAAAGTAAATGCCAGGAAGAAGCCCACAAGAGATTACGGAGGGAGAAAGATTTGTGGAATTTGTAGGATTGTGGCCCTTGAGGATGGACGCCCATCTCATACGCATCTCCACAGACTCAAAAGGAACTCCACTGAATACGACGAAGCAATCCAGAAAGCAAGACCTTACGATGAAGAGGAAGAGGCCAGAGGCTACCTGGAGGATGCCTGTTGAGGACCATACAAAAGGGTTGGATGATAGGGCGACTGGAAAAAAAAATCAGCACCTCCACTGCCCTGCAGCATGTGACGGGTATAAAAAACTTTCTACAGAAGCTTACTACAGTCTCACTGATTTACACGAAATTGGCCTGAAAGATGGCTTGGTGAACAAGATCTTGGCGGAGAAGAAGTAAGTCGATTTAGCTTTGTAATGTTTAATATTTTTTGGCGTGTGATCGTCTACGTTGACAGAATTTGTCAATGTTTCGGTATGTGATCGTCTACATTAACGGACACATTTTGTGGGAATGTGATCGCCTACGTTAACGGACTTTGTCAATTAACGGGTATGTGATCGTCTACGTTAACGGACTCTGTCATTTTTGGGATTATGGGATCGTCTACGTGAACGGACTTTGTCGTTTTAGGATATGTGATCATCTACGTTAACAAACTTGTATATTTCTCAAAATACGATTTTACTTAAGCGGTTACTTATATTTTCTTAAGTATCGTTCTTTCAGGATGAAAGCTGAGAGTCTAAAAATCTATCTACACCATTTGGCCACCCTTTTAGACTTTCCGTGTTGATCAGCCAAATGACGCAGGCATCTGAAGAAGTCGGGACACGAGGTAAAAATCATTGCAAACAAGATGGGGCAGATAGCTACAAGTTTAACTGAAGATATCAACAAGGAGAGGGTCGCACGACCTGAGGAAGGTTGAGACGACCTTGAGATCGAACCCTGGATGGTCGGCCGCTACATGAGTGACCTACCACCAGTCGTGTCAGAGCTTCTTATGAGAGACGACTTGTCGAAAGCGCAGGTGAACGAGGTGAGAGATTCCCTCTGCGTCTATTTTTTTTTTTTTGGACAATGCTAAGAGGGCAGGGGATATCTCTTGCCTCAAGGAGACTACAATTCTACCGGCAACGACAAAGGAAGGCGAGTTTAGCATGGAGTTCTATGTTGCAGAATATAAGGAGGCCAAGAGCGGCAAGAAATATCCTATTCAAGTCTCTATGCAGCTCCTAGAGGACATCAAAATCTACGCAACTTCGCACAGGATAACAAATGAGGGAAGTGATATTCCTTATATTTAGCGATGACGGGAGAAATTCTTACGCCATCGGTAAGTAACAAAACAACATAGCCATATTTAAGGGATGTAATTGCCATCTGCAGGATCAATATCAAAAAGAATCCATGTTATTTGCTAGCACAAATCTTAAGCCGAACAGATATTTCAATTCAGAAAAACGAGATATGCATGAAACGTACAATATACATGATATAAACAATACAAAGATTTATATCTTTTTTATTTTCAACGCTAAAAACACAACAGGAAACACATTATATTGAGATATATGTATTCTTTATGTTTTATGTGGAGAAAAGCATTCTTCCTTTTTTCTTTTTCAGACCATGAGTAAACTTGTTAACAGGGAGTGGGCCAGGTTTGGCGAAAGCAGAGGGGAAGTTTGGCCAAGGCTAACTGCATCTCTGGGCAGAAAACTACCTGTCACAACCATCAGGGAAATGGGTGCCAGCAGGGAACGGCAGGAAGCTTTGGCCAAACATATGACACTCCGCATTGAGACAGCGGACAAATACTACGATAAATCGAACAGTAAGGATAGGAGACTGAGGTCCTGTCGGTTGTGACCGAGAAATACAAGGTAGGTATGATTTAGAATCGCCGACTTAACAAAGTCAGTAGAATACGGAAGGAACAAAGAACAAGATTACATAAATCATATTGCAGAGACAAGGAAAAAGTGAGAATACCGTTAAACGGAAGACTATTTCAAAACGTGATATTTTACGTTATCAATAGGAAAAATAAGTAAAAGTAAAGCAGCTTGTGAAACATAGGGAACTCTAGCATAATAAATCGTTCAATTGTACTTTTGTTTATTTTCAAAGGGAGTTTGCTGCTGTAAGTCGAAAAGGAAGATACATTCTTGAGAGGCAAATGCTTATCATTCAAAAAGGCAAATGCTTATTATTTCATTAATTGCCGTTCTCTTTTCTATACAGGAAGCAGCAGGAGAACCCTCTAAAAAGACACCGCCGAGGTGGACCAAAATCTAAGCGAGTGAGATGATAAGGGCAGCGTTAACCCTCAAAAAGACCCCCCCCCCCCATCGGGGGAGAAACGTGATACAAAGAATACAAAGAAGGCAGTAACACTAACCAAGAGTACCAAGAGGAAGCTCTCTTGATCGATGAATACATTTCTTGTATCATTTCCTTTAGTCTTTTATTTCTAGTACCTCGAAGAAAGGATACAAACATATTATGAGTGCAAAAATATTGCAATGCTTGGGTCTTCGTCGCATATAAAGGGTAAACTTATCTTAATATTATTTGTTCTCCTTTTTAGCGGACTTTGTCATTTTTGTGGTATGTGATCGTCTACGTTAACGGACTTTGTCATGTTTTGGTTATGTGATCGTCTACGTTAATGGACTTAGTCATTTCATGGGTATGTGATCGTCTACGTTAACGGACCTTGTCATTTTTCTCTGAATGTGATTGTCTACGTTGAAGGACTTTGTCATTTCTCTGGGAAGGATAACGACCACCTTAACGGATTTATATCCTGAAATTGCAATACAAAGTCGTTGTCACCTGGTAAGGGCAAGTGTCCCTTTGAGTTACGTCTCCGGTTAGGCTCAAGGTTAAGGTAATGGGTAGGGTAAAAATGGAATTCCGGCTTTGAGTTGGTTGAACGGGAAATCTTCCCCGGGAAACGCAGCCAAAGCTCTGCCCTTTACTTTCGGCTGAATTTGTATCTCCTGTTGAGCAAAGGTATATTCTATCGACACCAGCCAAGGCAGGAGCATCAGCAAAGGAAGGCAGACCAGGTGGTGTGTAATATGTCATTTTATATACCTTTCAAACCTATCTGCAACGTGATCACAATACCTCTACGTTAACGACTTGAACATTTCTGACCCGATCACAAATCATCTACGTTAAAGACTTGACATCCCTGACCGGATCACAAAAAAAATTACGTTAACGACTTTGACATTTCTGACCCGATCACAAACAATTTACGTCAACGACTTTGTCATTTTCGTAAGTAAACGATCACATTTTGTGATCCATCTACGTTAACGACTTAGTCATTTTAAATTCGGTCTTGATTTTAGATGGATCACAAAAAGGTGAACGATCACATACCTTAATCACAATTTTTCTACGTTTAATGCCTTGAACGTAGACGATCACTGTGATCGTTTTCGTTTAAGGGGTTAGGACTCAGGACATTTCAATGTGATCGTCTACGTTAACGTAAATGGATAATCATGCACCCTTAAGTGTCTGGCTAGGGGTGTCGGCGGGTTGATTACTATGCCTAATCTTCAAGGGTCTATCTCGTTGGTTTTAAAAAGTAAAACATTATAGGTGTATGTTCCATGTGATCGTCTACGTAAATGGACTTGAATATTACGGGACATCAACGCCTTGTATGCTAGATAATAATGCGCCAATCTGAGCCTGGATTGGTGTCGGCGGGGTGAGTGTAATGCCTGGGTTTCAAGTGTCTTTATCGAAGGGTTTAAAAGTTAAAGTGCAACAAGTCAATATCCTATGTGATCTTCTACTTTTACGGACTTTGTAATGTTTTTGTATGCATGTGATCGTCTACGTCGACCTAAATGTTCCGGGGACATCAACTTTTAGTATGCCAGATAATCATACGCCCCATCTATGCCTGGTTTGGTGTCGGCGGGGCGAGTGTAATGCAAAAGTTTCAATGGTCTATCTGGCAAGGTCTACGAATTAAAACATCACGAGCCAATATCCTTTGTGATCCTCTACGTTAATGACTTTCTATTTTCTCTGCATATTTGTAATCGTCTACGTCTTTGTATCCTATAAAATCAATAAGTTTCCCCATGAAACCCTACTTTACTAAGAGGCATTTTTTAGGATGAATGTGGGCATTGTTCCTATTCCTTGTAGGATTTGTAAGAACACGAATTAGCTTTCCAACGAGCACTCACAGAACTCTGTAGCTCATCGGAGTCCTGAGTAATCAACATTTAAAGTTGGTAGTATAGATTCAGTTTGTTTGTTTATTTACATTTTGAGAGTGGGCGGTGCTTAAATGTCATGTGACATCTCCTCCATGGTATATAAGGAAGCAAGAATCGGTGGTCCAACGTTGTTACAACCGTTTTTAGTTTAGTTTAGAGCGCGAGTGCCATCGTTATCATTGTTTTCATCGTTATTCCATCGTTAAACCATTGTTATACCTTGTTGATTTTGCTGTTCCGTTGTTATTCATCGTTGTTGCTGTTTTTCCTGTTGATTTTTCTTGATTACTTCGTTGTTTCGTTGTTGTTGGTTGTTATTGCTGCTATGGAGTCGTCTGCATACAGACAGATGGTGGGAAAGAAGATAAAGAAGGAGGGGAAGGCCAGGTAGAAGAACATTAAGCCTATATGGAGGAGGAGACCTGGAACCACTAGCTCCAAAGATGGTGAGTAAACTTTTTTGTCTTATGTCCTAGAGTCAATCTGATGGAAAATTCGTATGAACTTTTCGCCCAAGGTTTCCGGCTATAGCAATTTCAGAATCGTGGCTACCCCCCTTGTGGGCGTATTTGCTCCGTACATTTTTGGTGATGATTTTCAATTTTTCTTTTTTGGCAAAAAAGAACACTTCCTTTCCTCAAATCATTTAGATATTACCACATAGATTGTACTTTTTGGATGGCAATCTAATGCAAAAAACCGCAAGTCTCTATCTGTAACCGTTCTGTAGGCCTACCCTGTCCCCCAATGTGATCGTCTACGTTAAAGATTTAGTGTTTAATTTGACCTGATCCGGTACTCCGATCTCTTAGAAATTTGAAAATGGCACCATAGGGATAGTATTTTTTCACGAGGAATCAATTGCAAAAAACGCAAGTGTCTATCTCTAACCGTTTTTTTATACTCCTGAAAAAGATGGACTATATGTATATAAGTACCTATAGAGGTTCAACCTAGATTTACGTTTACATAGCATCTTTGTTATAAATGCTATTCTCTTCAAACTTTGTACGCAAAAGGGGGTTAGGTAGCCTAACTGTCATGCAAAGTTTCAACACTGTCAGGAAACTCTTTGTCCGTCATCGGTGTCCTGGTTCATTGTCAGGTAGAGGATCACAATGGTTGTGATCGTCTACGTCAAGTTGAGATCGTCTACATTAAAGAATTCTGCGTCGATATTTGACCAGGCTATAACAGCAACCGACATGCCTATCCGTGCCTGACTTTGATTTCATAGGAAGATTAACTGTGGTAGATTTCTTTTTCTATCTTTGATAACCATTTAGTAAAACGTAACCCTAATCTAACCCTAAATTGTAAATGTGGCTGTCTACATCAAGAAGTGATGGTCTACGTTAAAAAGATTGTTTGCTGAATTGTGTCACATCTACGGTAGCAAATGACGCGCCTATCACGCATTAACTGTGTCTCTATGGGAAGGTTTCAAATGTAAGTTTTCATGTTTCTACTTGTAGCAGAAAAAAATAGGTAATCAACGATTACAGAGTTCGTCTCGTTATGGCACTTTGTCACAGTAACAAAATCTTGACTGGATATTGACATATTTGCATGCCTAAGCAAGGTTACATGATCCTACCATGTATAGTGACTGAGATCTGAACTTGCCTGAAAACTTGGACATAAATCACTGATGCGTAAAACATAAGTCAAAGTGACCTACTTTTGCCTGGATGCTGATGTACCATCAGGGATGCATACCTATACAAGGTTACATGATCCTACCATGTAAAGTGACTGAGATATCAACTTGTCCAAAAACTTGGATGTAAATCAATCAAGCGGAAAATAGAGGTCAACGTGAACTAATTTTGTCTGGATGCTGATCTACCATCAGAGTTATATGCATATGCCAGGTTACATGATTGTACCATGTATAGTGACTGAGATCTGAACTAGTCAGAAAATTTGAATGTAAATCAATCAAGCGTAAAATATAGGTCAAAGTGACCTAATTAATTTTGCCTGGATGCTGATTCTCCATCAGAGTTGTATGCATATGCAAGGTTGCATGATCCTACCATGTATACTGACTAAGATCTGAACTCGTTCGAAAACTTGAATGTTAATCAACCAAGCGTAAAATATAGGTCAAAGTGACCTAATTTTGCCTGGATGTTGATACACCATCAGAGTTGCATGCATATGGAAGATTACATGATCCTACCATGTAAAGTGACTGAGATCTGAACTCGGACGTAAACTTGAATGTAAGTCGTTCAAGCGGAAAATATAGGTCAAAGTG
>MJUU01026949.1:42174-56171 GCA_002080025.1 Modiolus philippinarum | reverse complement strand
GCGTTTTTGGTTTAAACTCGAATTTCCGATACCGATCGGTATGGCACGGGATAGTATCAAAAATGCGGTATACCTAGTATTTCGAACGAAAACTAGGGTTTTCGGCGAAATACTATGTATACCGATCAGAAACCCCTAGTTAATGTGCGGTATACCTAGTATTTCGCACAAAAACCCCTAGTTTTCGTTCGAAATACTAGGTATACCACATTTTTGTTACTATCGCGTGCCATAGGCGGCCATGTTGGATATAGTGCGATCCTGAAAAACACATTTTTTGCAAGGGACCACCTAAGGACTATATGTGGCCAAGTATGGTTCCAATTGGCTCAGTAGTTTCAGAGAAGAAGATCTTTGAATGTGTTTTCCCATAGGGTCCAATGTTAAACTATATCCCCCTGCTGGCAGCCATGTTGAATGTAGCGCAATCCTTTTCCCATGAATATTGTCTATTTTGTTAGGTATAGAAAAGGGAGCTAATTCGCGGGAAAGTGTATGTCAATCTATTATCTGGATATCGCGTGGACCTGAAAACACCTTTTTGTAAGGGACCACCAAAGGACTATTGTGGCCAAGTTTGGTGCCAATTGGCTAAGTAGTTGCAGAGAAGAAGATCTTTCAATGTGTTTTCCCATAGGGTCCAATGTTAAAACTATGTTTTCCGCTGGCAGCGATCTTTGATATTGCGCGGACCTGAAAAACACCTTTTTGTAAGGGACCACCAAAGGACTATTGTGGCCAAATTTGGTGCCAATTGGCTCAGTAGTTGCAGAGAAGAAGATCTTTGAATGTGTTTTCCCATAGGGTCCAATGTTAAAACTATGTTTCCCCGCTGGCGGCCATCTTGGATATCACACAGACTTGAAAAACACCTTTTTTGTAAGGGACCACCAAAGGACTATTGTGGCAAAGTTTGGTTCCAATTAGCCCAGTAGTTTCAGAGGAGAAGATCTTTGAATGAAAAGTTTACGCCGGATGGACGGACGGACGACGGATGCAAAGTGATGGCAAAAGCTCACCCTGGCATTAGCCAGGTGTGCTAATAAAAACATAGGTAATCAACGATTATAGAGTTCGCCTCGTTATGGCACAATTTCAGTTACAAAATTTTGCCTTGATGTTGACCTACCATCAGAGGTGCATGCATAAGCAAGGTTACATGATCCTACCATGTATACATCTTCCAAAGACCAACCCACATACAAAATATCATTGACCTACCACTAATAGATACTGAGAAACTTACATGCTCACTATACCTTGAAATTGAGGTCAAGGACAAAAGTCACCTGCCAGTGTGACATGTTCTACCCAAGACCAACCTATATACTAAATATCATTGACCTACCACTTATAGTTGTTGCGATACTAACCTTATCAGAGAAACTTATTGTGGTGACTAGAGTGTGGAATTGAGGTCAAGGACAAAGGTCATATACCAGACTGACATGTACTACCAAAGACCAACCAACATACTAAATATCATCGACGTACCGTTTATAATTAGTGAGAAATGGATCTAATCAAAGGAACTTAACATGGTCACTGGACCACACAATTGATGTGAGGGGCAGATGATTTTATGCACATCAGGTAGACCTTGATTAGTACTACTAATGGACCAAATATAATGTTCCTACAACAAAGGGTTTTCAGAACATCCTGTATTAAGAAAAAGTTAATGCCGTCACTGACGCTGTCATACTTTGAGCACATATATCTTGCTTTCCGTGACTTTTGTTGACAGCTAGACAAACTAGAAGCTCACATGAATCTGTTTCACTCATCTGGTGACTGGTTTTATTCATTGTCACCAAAAGACCACCCATTCTCACTATAAATCAGTTCACCAGATGTTACCAATCTTGGATGAGGTACAAACATAAAAATCACAAACATTGAAGGGGACCACCCAAGGATTATTGTGACCAAGTTTGGTTCCAATTGGCCTGGTAGTTTCGGAGAAGATCTTTGGATGCATTTCCTACAGGGTCCCTATGTTAAACTATGATCTCTGCTGGGGGCCATCTTGGATGAGATACGAATATAAAAATCACAAACTTTCAAGGGGACCACAAAGACTAATGTGACCAAGTTTGGTTCCATTTGGCTCAGTAGTTTCAGACAAGATCTTTGTATTTCAAATAGGGTCCTAAGTTAAACTATGTCCCATACTGGCAGCCATCTTGGTTGAGGAACAAACAAAAAAATTACAAACTTAAAAGGGGACAACGCAAGAACAATTGTAACCAAGGTTGGTTCTTATTGGCTTAGTGGTTTCATAGGAGAAGACCTTTGAATGCATTTCCCATATGGTCCATATGTAAAGCTATGTTTCCCTCTGGCGGCCATCTTGGAAGAGATACAAACATAAAAATCACAAACTTTGAAGGGGACCACCCAATGACTATTGTGACCAAGTTTGGTTCTTATTGGCTTGGTAGTTTGGGAAAGAAGATCTTTGAGTGCATTTCCTACAGGGTCCCTATGTTAAACTGATCTCTGCTGGTGGCCATCTTGGATGAGTTATGAATATAAAAATCACAAATTTAATTGGAGACCACCTTAGGACTATTGTGACCAAGTTTGGTTCCCATCAACTCAGCAGTTTCATAGTAAAAGATCTTTGAATGCATTTCCCATAGGGTCCTATGTTAAACTATATTCCCTGCTGGTGGTCATCTTTGATGAGATGGGAATGTGTAGAAATTGTGGTCTTTGAAAAGCTTAACACTTTTGCAATTCAGACTTAACCTCTATCTCAAACAGTTTTTGAAATAAAAGTAAACTAGAGGCTCAGAGACTGAGCCTGTATCACTCATCTGGCAAAATGCTTCTATGCCATGCATGTCCAAAAATGATGTTTATTCCCAATGGGGTCTAATGTTTAGCTATGTTCTCCATTCCCACCCGTGTTTTTTCTTGTCTGATCCTATTGAAATGAATTATTTTTGCAAAGGACCTTCTATACATTTAGTTAAATTTGTTTGGATAGTTTCAGAGAAGATGATAAAAGGGATGATTTCTCAAACCAGGCCCTGAATGTTAAACTATGTTCTGCACTGGCGGCCATTTTTTTATCGGTTCTACATGAAATTAAAAATTTTTGTAAAATACCTTTAGTACATCATTCCAGTAAAGTTTGGTTGAATATGCATCAGCGGTTTCAGAGGAGAAGATGAAATGTGATTTTCTCAATAGGGTCCATTGTTAAACTATTTCCGTGCTGGCGGCCATGTTTTTTATCGGATCGGAAAGAAATGAGTAATCTTTGTTAGGGACCTTTAGTACATCATTCCTGTAAAGTTTGGTTGAATTTGCTTCAGTGGTTAAAGAGGAGAAGATGAAAATAAGATTTTTCCCATAGGGTCAATGTTAAACATAAGATCCGCGCTGGCCGCCATGTCTTTTATTGGATCCTTACAAAATGAGCAATCTTTATTAAGGACCTTTAGTATATCATTCCTGTAAAGTTTGGTTGAATTTGCTTCAGTGGTTTCAGAGGAGAAGATGCAAATGTAATTTTCCCAATTGGTCTAATGTTAAACTATGTTCCATGCTGGCGGCCATGTCTTTTATCGGATCGGAACAATATGAGCAATCTTTGTTAAGGACCTTTAGTACATCATTCCTGTAAAGTTTGGTTGAATTTGCTTCGGTGGTTTCAGAGCAGAAGATGAAAATGTGATTTTTCCCATAGGGTCAAGTTCTGCGCTAGTGGCCATTTTTTTTAGCCGGATCAAAACAAAATGAGCAATCTTTGTAACGAACGTTTAAATTAGTACATCATTCCTGTAAAGTTTGGTTGAATTTGCTTCAGTGGTTTTAATAGGAGACAATGAAAATGTGGTTTTTCATAGGGTCCAATGTTAAACAATGTTCAGTGCTGGCGGCCATGTTTTTTATCGGATCAGAATGAAATGACCTATCTTTGTCAAGGACCTTTTGTACATCATTCCTGTAAAGTTTGGTTGAATTTGCTTCAGTGGTTTCAGAGGAGAAGATGAAAATGTGATTTTGCCATAGGGTCCAATGTTAAACTATGTTCAGTGCAGAGTGGCAGCCATGTTTTTATCGGATGGGAAAGAAATGAGCAATTTTTGTTAAAGACCTTTAGTATATCATTCCTGTAAAGTTTGGTTGAATTTGCTTCTGTGGTTTCAGAGCAGGTGATGAAAATGTGATTTTTCCCATAGAATCCAATGTTAAACCTAAGTTCCGCGCTGGTGGCCATGGTTTTTGTCCAATCATAACGAAATGAGCAATCTTTGTACAGGACCTTTTGTTCATCATTCCAGTCAAGTTTAGTTGAATTTGCTCCAGTGGTTTCAGTGGAGAAGATGAAAAAGTGAAAAGTTTGATGATGGATGCCAAGTGATGGCATTATAGCTCACACTGACCCTTCGGGTCAGGTGATCTAAAAACATATAAAAATCATGAAAATTCAAAGAAAAGGGGGCCATAACTCCTAATAGTATGTGGGTCATCAGATTTTCTTCAAAATTGCAGACATGAAGATCTTAATATGCTTACCCTTTATGTAAACTATCTTCTATCATTTTCAATATATAGGACTAAAATAAAAAAAAAAATTTAAAAAAAAAGAAAATTTACAGAAAAGGGGCAATATCTCCAAAACGGGTTGTCAGATATTCTCCAAAATTGCAGTTAGGGTACATCTCATCATGCTGATCATTTAAAAAACGGCAATTTACCCCTATGTTCTATTTTTAGTAACAGCAGCCATGTTGTTTGGTCTACAGACATAAAAATCACAAACTTGAAAGTGCATATCCTGGTGATGATTCCAGCCAAGTTTGGTTAGTATTGTTGCAGAAGTTTCAGAGGAGAAGATCTTTGAATAAAAAGTAACAGACGTACAGACAGACAACAGAAGAGATGCCGAATGATGGCAAAAGCATTTTGCCAGGTGAGCTAAAAATGATACTCAAGCTTTAAGAAATGAAATCTTTGAAGAAACATGAGGTTGCACGCGTTGTTGTGCTAGGTATACCCCAACTTGTATTATTTTACGGATAAATTAGCATCATTAAAAAATTACAATTTTTCCACTTCCGGTAAATTTTTTTTCTTCGCATTTACCAGTTTTATTGAGAGCTAAGGAAAAACTGGTTCAAAATTATTTGGAGTTGCGGCACTTTGGCCACTAATTGAGATTAACTACGAAGAAAATTCAAGAAAACTGCAAAAACAAGTAAAAGTCAAAATTGCTGTNTGCATTCATGAATCTATTTGAAACTTTGCAGTTGAAAGTATGAGTTTTAATTCAAATACAACACTTAACGTGCATCTTCATGCACCATGTCATTATTATTTATTTGTGCAATGAAAATTAATAAGTCGTTAAACTTTGCTTATAAAATTCTTCGTTGGAGTACCTAGTTGTTGAGAAGCAGACTTGAATGCAAACCTTAACCAAAGTCAATGAAGCGTAAAATGTATGTCAAATCCACCTAATTGTCAATGATTTTGGTAGTACTTATGAAGGCAATTTATTTGATGGAACATCATTGTCTTATAATGTGTAGTTGTTGAGAAATGGACTTTGACGCAAAATTTAACCAAAGTCACTGAAGTGTAAAATATATATCAAAAATGATACTCAAGCTTTAAACAAAATATCAAATCATTATTAAATACACAAGAAATGAAATCTTTGAAGAAACATGAGGTTGCACGCGTTGTTGTGCTAGGTATACCCCAACTTGTATTATTTTACACATTTCAAAATGATGTGATCTGCACTGAAGAGACATAAGTTGTCGAACTGCTCATATGCAGAAAATAAATTCACAGTAACTTCAGTATTTTGTTATTTAAAAAGGGAAAAAAACAGCCAAGTCCCGCCAAACAGGAAGTTGACATCATAGGGTGACCGAATTCGCTTATGACACATTCCCCCTATGTATATATAAAGTAAAATACCACATTTGAAATGAATCTGCCCACCAGTAGCTGAGAAAAGTGTGACAATCTTTGGATGGAGGGACAGAAGGACAGATGGAAAGACAAGGGTATTTCAATATACCACCCACTTGCGAGTGCAGGTATAATTTTACTGAAAGAAAAATCACCAAGCAGGTAGTAGATCAGTGAGGGACCTGGAAAAGGGAGTCACAGTACAACTTGTCATACTGAAACTTCATATATATATACTTTTCACTAACAGTTTCAAACCCTCTGTGTGGGTGGTCTGGTGCTCCTCCTTTTCCATCTCCCTTGAATTCATCCAGCATCAAAAATGGATCAAAATTCTTCAGCTGTAAATTAGAAAAAAGCTAAATAACAACACTAATGTAATTATGATTTAAATAGGATAAGTGTACTATTATTCAATACACAAATATAAATTCAGTGATTATTGATATTTGATATTAACAAGTCCAAAATACAGTGAAACCTAAATTAACCCAATGCTAGCTAAATCAGACACAGTGATAATTTCTCTATATATATATATGGTGTATGAAAGTATGTTATTCTCAAGTTCCCACAGGTTTCAGTTCAGACAGGAAAATTTCACTGTTGTAATCAGTATACCTCTGGTCTTCCTATACTTCTACGGACCCTCATACCAACTCCTTCATCCTGTTCCACACTCAGTATTGCCTTTAAAACACTACGGGATGTCATCATCTAATAACAAAAAAAGCATGATAAAGTGCTGTAAACTTGTGTGTAAGACTGAGATATGCTTTTTCATTGAAAAATGTGTTACTTAATAGTATGCATTCTCTGAATGTTTAAAAATATGAGATATAAGAATAATGGAATTAAAAAAGGATGAATATTTTACAACCAAATAATTCATTGCCCATAAGAAAATATTACTGTATCATTGTCAAGAGAAAACTTGCATTAATCATAATGTTTTCAAAAATATTCTACAGCTAATATATGAAAACACCACCTTTAGCCCTTTTTGACCCCTTTTTAAAAAAACAGACAGGGCCACAGTGACCAAAATCTTGCCTTACTTTTTGTGCCATGGAACATTGTGTTAAAATCTCATAAGGATTGATTAACTGAAACTAAAGTTATCAACAAAAAACAAAAGCGCCTACAGATGACGACGATGCGGAAAACAACAGACGACGACAGTGCCATACCATTATATGACTCAATTTTTTTTTGCAGTCCTATAAAAAGCTGTTCTAGATAAGGGAGATAAAGCTAAAACAAGATGTGTTTGTGAAATACTACATTTGCCCCCAGCAGCACTTTTATTAGTTTAATAAATTTGATAATGAAATCTTAATATTTTGTTAGAGTTATCTTTCTTTACATACAAATCATTTGAAACTTAAATTTTGACCTCTGTGACCTTGACCTTTGACCTGAGCTAATTTTTTGGGGCATTTTAATGTTCTTCTGGACTAGATCTATAAACTTGCCAAGTATGATTAGTCTGTCTTTACAGTTCAAAAGTTATAGCCAAGGTTTAAAGTTTCGGATGCACAGACAGACAGACAGACAGAGAGGACAAAAAAAATATGCTCCCTATCCTCGATCTGGAGGTATAAGAATTAAAAGGTATCTTTATCAAGGAAGCTCGCTGGTCATGTTTTGGTATTTCTGTCAGATTTTCGCACTTCCCTGGTTTTCAATTCGAAAGCATTATAATTTTTTTGTGCACGAACCCCTACATTTTGCTTGATAATTTTATTTAATTCACCTTTAGGGGCATTCTAAAAAAAATCATTAAATCCTATTTATTTTGTCACATTCGTTCATGAATAAAACATTGCTTTATGTTAATCCAATGAAAAATTCAGAGGAGTTCAGTTCCTGGTCAAATCTTTAATCATGAGAACAGCAACCTATCATTTTTTTTTTTTGCTTTAATTACTCCTTTTTCAGTTTTCTAACAAAATAACATTTATCTGAATAATTTTCAAGTGACATTCTTAAAACTGGATTTTATCATACTTTTATGCTAGAAAAATAAGGGAAATAGCTCAAACAAGTTTACAACTGGCCCCAGGGGAAAATACATTTTACAACCTGTGGTATTGGAGTCAGTTTTATTCATTAAGTTCATTACTGTGTGAATTTTTATGATTTTGTTTTTCCAAGAATTTTGAAAAATATTATAACAAGTCCTCATTAATTCAGTATGATTTCCTTTTGAATAATTCCATGATTTTAAAAAAAAACAACAAAAAACAAAACAAAAAAAAAACACAAGAGAATGTGTCTATAAGACACATATTATAGACATGGATGACCTGCCAATAAATTTATCGTAACAGATTAACCCAAGTCAATCATTCATAAAATTAGTTCCCTGTTACAGAATTGTAATAAAATGCAAAATTTAACCAAAGTCATTCAACAATAAAATGTAGGTCATGGACACCCAATTGTTGGTGAAATGCACAGATCTCTTTTGGATGCATCTTACAGTGAAATATCATGATGCTACAATACATAGTAGTTGAGAAATAGGCTTGAACACAAAACTTAACCAAAGTCACTGAAGCATAAAATGTAGGCCAAAATTGAACTTTTAATTCCAAAAAATTTAGATTACGGATAAATTAGCATCATTAAAAAATTACAATTTTTCCACTTCCGGTAATTTTTTTTTCTTCGCATTTACCAGTTTTATTGAGAGCTAAGGAAAAACTGGTTCAAAATTATTTGGAGTTGCGGCACTTTGGCCACTAATTGAGATTAACTACAAAGAAAATTCAAGAAAACTGCAAAAACAAATAAAAGTCAAAATTGCTGTGCACCTACNTGCATTCATGAATCTATTTGAAACTTTGCAGTTGAAAGTATGAGTTTTAATTCAAATACAACACTTAACGTGCATCTTCATGCACCATGTCATTATTATTTATTTGTGCAATGAAAATTGATAAGTCGTTAAACTTTGCTTATAAAATTCTTTGTTGGAGTACCTAGTTGTTGAGAAGCAGACTTGAATGCAAAACTTAACCAAAGTCAATGAAGCGTAAAATGTATGTCAAATCCACCTAATTATCAATGATTTTGGTAGTACTCGTGAAGGCAATTAATTTGATGGAACATCATTGTCTTATAATGTGTAGTTATTGAGAAATGGACTTTAACTCAAAATTTAACCAAAGTCACTGANTTTGTGCAATGAAAATTGATAAGTCGTTAAACTTTGCTTATAAAATTCTTCGTTGGAGTACCTAGTTGTTGAGAAGCAGACTTGAATGCAAAACTTAACCAAAGTCAATGAAGCGTAAAATGTATGTCAAATCCACCTAATTGTCAATGATTTTGGTAGTACTCGTGAATGCAATTAATTTGATGGAACATCATTGTCTTATAATGTGTAGTTATTGAGAAATGGACTTTAACTCAAAATTTAACCAAAGTCACTGAAGTGTAAAATATATATCAAAGTCACCGTAATTGTCAATGATTTGGTAGTACTCATCAAGGCAATTTATTTGATGAAACATCATTGTCCTATAATGTGTACTTGTTGAGAAATGGACTTAACGCAAAACTTAACCAAAGTCACTGGAGTTTAAAATGTAGGTCAAAGCCACCTAATTGTTAATGATTTGGGTAGTACTTATCAAGGCAATTAATTTGATAAAACATAATGGCCATATAATGTGTAGTTGTTGATAAATGGACTTTAACACAAAACTTAACCAGAGTCACTCAAGCATGAAATGTAGATCAAAGAGTAAAACTACCTAATGAACTCTGTAGTACTATCAAATATCTACCTACTGGCCTACTTTTATTGTTGTTACAGTTTCTGAGAAATGTACTTAAACGCAAATCTTAACTGGACGAACAATGTATGGAAGGACAAGAGTAACACTATATGCCCCTTCCACATTCGTGGGCAGGGCATAAAAACAACTGAAATACAGTTCATTTTGGATTTATAATGATAATCAACATGCTGAACCATTAGATATTATTGTGCTTAGAATAGTATCATACATCCCAACTTTTAAAATCGAGAAATTAATAAAGTTGCCGGAATACCTTAAAACCTTTAAAGGGGACTTCAAATCCATTCTCCTGTTGTTTTTAGCCATGATTACATTACAGTCATCATGCTTTATACCAGTAATTGTTTTTTTTATAAGTAAGGAAGAAATAAATGCTCTCCAAAAATTTCAAAATTATGCTCTCATGGGGGAAACCCCCATAAATAAGGATAGTTGACAAGTATAAAGTAAAAATTGTACTTACAGAAAAATGTGCATTGGTATTATTCTTTAAAAGCTTTGGAAGCAAGCTTGTTTAGTTATTTAGTCCTGAAATAATGACATTACACTAAATAGTAATACACCAGGTCAAAATCTAGAACATAAAGTTCTACTTAAAATCATAAATTCAATTTTGTTGAAAATATTCTCCATGTTCAATCATCATGAACTCTTTTGACATTTTAGTACAGAATGTTCAACAGTTTTACTTGCTGATAGACAAGAATGATTTCCTCAAAACAATAAATTAAAACTTATACCAAGGGAGATAAATCAAAATATACAAACAGTATTGATTCTTGTAAAGTTGTCTTATATCCTGGGTATTTAAAAACTAAATAGTGGAATGTCATTCAAAAATACATTTGGACATTTAAAAAATAAATATAAACAAATCAATAGATCCTAAAGAAGATTTTAAATTGGTGTAATAAAGCTTATCTTACAAAACCCATTTTCAAAATCTAATTAGAACTAAAAACTACCCATGTTAGTTAAATGAAAATTACTTCCCATAAATTCTTTCCAACATAATTAACCTTAGTTTATTGTTTAACTCTGTTATTGTAAACAACACCTATGGTCTCGTCTGAAAGACTAATAGCCTCTTACATCAAAGATCGGGGTATCTTTCATGAATGTACGAAATTATGTTTTTTCTCTAGTGGAGCGCAGCGAAACGAGAGTATAAGACGACGAATTTCTTACATGAATGAAAGATATTTCGATCTTTGATTTTGATCGAATGTAAGTAGCTATTTCTTCCGTTAAATATGACAACAAACATCTGGAATCCTATACTGAGCGATTAACGTGGTCACCATTTAAGTGAACCTTACATTGTGATGTCAGATGTTTTATGACTTTAGTCATGGTTACTATTATTGTATCACAAAAATGAGCACTTATGGTTGGTCATTTACCGATGGGAGATGATGTTACGTGCATCGATCTCACATGGGTCTTCTCACGCTGTAAACCACCATTTGTGGAAGAAGCAACTGTGTCAAGTTTGTTCATAAATCCAGTTGGATAGAATACATTTACTGTGTTTATTCAAATGTTTTACCTATTCAATTTGGTATTGTGCTAACAATCTACCAAATTGGTTGCACAATTGGGATGAAAAAGATTTCAGTTTAATTCTTTCTACCATTATTGACTGTTTTTGAGCAGTTTCTACCAAGTGTAATCAAGTCTGAAGCTCCAAAGGTACTGGAAACATCATCAAGTGCCCCATTGGGGATATGTGATCTGCTCAATATATGTAATACTATAAAAGGACATCAGTATGAAGTCAGAGTTTGTGTGTGTCAGAGTGTAATGTGATATAGAAGCATCAAAACAATTGCAAACCTTGATAACAATAAAGATTCTGGATTAACACACATGCAGTTGGTAAAAGGTCAATAATATACTGATATATGTGTATCATTTGTCTCTATAATTTCAAGTAAAATACAGATTCTCCTTGACTTAAATATGAGGATTGTTAGGAGCTGAAATTAAGTGACTCAGTGTAGTTCTTTTTCCACATTAAAAACTTAGCATTCATCACAATGGTTAAATACAGGAGCATAAAAAATATACTATAATTTATTTTTACTGAGATTTTGTTAAGAGATGGCAAACTTGAATTCAGTCTGAAAAAACAGTGCTCACTAGTGATACATTCAGAACCTAAAAACATAGACAGCTTTGAAACAGTATACCACAATATCCCATAAATTTTCATGCCTTGCTACGCTCGGCGAAATTTCTCTTCAATTCTCAACCAGACCCCCCCTTTTTAAATTCCTTGGATCCGCGCCTGTGAAAAATTATTCTATAATGCTACATGTGTCACAATTTGAGTAAAACAGTGATCAAAAAGTAGTACCCCCTCAAATCTTAAAACACATCCAACAATTAGGCATGATCAAAGAAAGTTTGCGATAAAATTTCAGATTTGTATCATTATTACCAATTCAACAAAAATTACTTTATAAGGCTACAAAATTTCAGATTTGTATCATTATTACCAATTCAACAAAAATTACTTTATAAGGCTACAAGTGTAAGTGTAAGCATGAAGTAGTATAACAATGCGGAAACGATCTCCTGAAATACCAGTGAGACGGAGTGACTGGATTCTTGATCTATTGAAATAAATGTATGTAACATAAAATTTTGTCCTCTGTGAAATAATGTCCAAAGGACAAAATATGAAAAAAACACAATTTCATAATGAAATTTTGTGCAGGACACAATTTCATAATGATATAATGTCCTACGCTGTGAAAAATGTCCACCATTCATTAACTTTATTTCATAATAAAATTCAGCCATGTACAATATGATGAACACAATGTCATATTGAAATGGAGTTCACCAAATAAAATAACTTCTGAAAAATCTTTGAAAATGTAATTGTTATATTGTAAATAACCAGCACAGTATACACAATTGGGTTACCAAAGGGCTGATCAAATAAATTCTTTTCCAGTATGTAGGAGGCTATCCCTTTGCTCAATTTTATACACCATCTACCAAAAGTAGGGGGACATATTGTTTTATTCCTTTCCATTCGTCCTTCCTTTTACCCGTTTGCTTGTCCCAAGAGTCTACATACGAATAAAACTTTTGTACTAATAAAAGTTTTACGTTAAAAAGTATCTTAATTAAGCAGATGATTAGATAAGACTTTTAATTTTTTGTGTATTTTAACAAAATTAATATTTATTTGCTTGGCCATATTAGCCTGATTCAACTTGAATCTTGAATAAGCATCGAATGTGTGGTACAGACACAATACCACGAGGCATTCTTCATGTTCTTAACTCTTTCTACTTATTAAATTATTGTTTATTTTCCATTCCTTATAAATAAGTTCTTGATACTACTTTTACCATATTTATTATTATTAATTTCATCAACAATGCTGTGATTTTTCAATTTAAGACACTATAAGGATTTAAAACATGTTCAAAATTTCATAGCATGAAATATTGTTCCCCACAAAACTTTGAATAATCTCCCTTCCATCTGGACATAATTCCATGATACCGTCCCATGAAATAATGTATTACATATGGAAAAATATCTTTTCCTGGACAACTTTTCACAGGCAAGGACACAATTCATAACCTATTTCTATGAAATTTTGTCAAGATGGACATTATTTCACAGGACAAAATTTGCTTTACATATATACCACATAGAAAACAAAATATTTATGAAATTGAAGTATTCACTTATAATTGTTCCTACATGACAAGTCTTTAACTAAATTTTAATTGACGAAAACAATTAATTTGAAGCAATACAACAGATTGAATATAAATCACCCTTAGCTCAATAGTGTTCATTAATTATTGATTCCCTCTCAAGGTATTGATATATTGATTTATTTCGTATAGTATCAGAAATGTATTCCAGGTTGAACATGACTCAGAAGTCCCGTATTGGTCTGAAAACGCATGATATGGCATGAACATACCAACTTGAGGCAAAATTTCACATTTGTACCTTAAGCACGACAAAGATAAATGCAATGAAAATTTGATATGCACAGACCCATGCACTAACACACAGAATGATACCATAAACTCACTTTCCCTGAGGGGAGTTGGGCTATAATTAAAGTAGTTCATATATAAGTGATGTATAAACAATAATTTGTATTATATGTGCTTTAAATAGGTTGTACTTTTTCAGTTGTACTACTGTACAATCATTTATTTTCGTGAGAGTAAAATTTCATGGATTTTACCTTTAGAACTGTTT